>LQNK01002259.1:69759-115112 GCA_001586405.1 Phoebis sennae | reverse complement strand
AAACGACAAATGTATTTGTAAGTTTCTAAAATATCGAAAAATTCACCTTATTGATAAACTTTTTAATGTGTCTAAAGATTTACGTGTGCTGTTACGACGTTAGATTTCTTCTAGATTTAAAACATCTTTTGTACTAAGTATGAAATGTTTCTACAGTTCACAGTCTTACTAGTCCACTCTTGTAAAATTTTGTATAACGGAAAATTATTCAAAAATAACCTAGATTGGTTTAGATTATTTTATATCTTTTTTGTCAATCGTTTAAACGATTGCATTATGCGAAGCAATACTTCAAAATCTAGTATTACCCTTCTTCCTTTTGAACCAAACCCTATTATTACCGACCAAACTGATAACAGATATTTATCATATTGACATTACTGTGTGTGTCATTTATATATTTCACTCACTGCGTTTTTCCTCGTCGCCAATGTTATGTCCTATGGTTGTAGGTGAGCATTAAATAAAAGATTCAAATATCTGTAAGTAGGCACACAGCTCCACGGATACGTCTGCCCGCCACAGATGACAGGTTTGAAGTGTCAGAAGTGACACTAGCGCCCCACTGGTCTGTGTGCTAACATTTATTATATGTCGTGAACACCACAGTGTATATGTAAAATGTTGTAATAAATATACTGAGATGGTACTGTGAGGATACCAGTGTTCTTAAAACGATCACGCAATGAATCCCGTGCCTTTAAATTATATATAGAACGTATAGCTCGTTTTTGTAACAATAAAACCGTTTCTATATTCGCTGCCTTACCCCATAATAAGATACCGTATGACATAATGCTATGAAAATAACTAAAATATACAATTCTGGCTGTATTGACGTCTGTGAGATGTCTTATCTTCCTTACTGCATTCCTTACATACTTGCACACCCCACTGAAGTCGGTCATCCAACGTAATACCAAGAAATACTGTGGATTCTGTCGGATGTAGAATTTGATTGTTTAAATAAATATATCGCTTTATTTTTTTCACATTGGGAAGAACAAACTCTATACACTTGGTTTTACTAGAATTTAATAATAAATTATTAGCTGTAAACCAATTTGATACGTGACAAAGAGTCTTATTTACGTCGTCTACATTACTGTCGTGTCTATCAACATTAAATATTAATGAAGTGTCATCTGCAAATAGAAATATTTCACACATATCCTTAACATAAAATGGTAAATCGTTAATATATATTAGAAACAGAAATGGACCTAAGATTGAACCTTGAGGTACGCCAATCCCTATCGTAGATCCGCGGGATCGTTCTCCATTTATGAGAACAGTTTGAACCCTATTCTGTAAATACGAAGCTATGAGATTGGAAGCTGTGCCTTTAATACTATAATGACTAAGTTTGCGTAATAATGTCGAATGTTCCACGCAGTCAAATGCTTTGGATAGATCGCAAAAGATACCTATAGCATTATTGATGTTTCCCACGCCTTGTATATGTGTGTTAATAACGCTAAACCTGCGTCTACAGTTGAACGTCCCCTTGTAAAGCCGAATTGTTTAGGATGTAGCAAATTATTGACTGCAAAGTGACTGGTTAATTGGTTCAAAATGAGTTTTTCAAAAACCTTACTAAGTGTTGGTAATATGGAAATTGGTCTATAGTTATTGGTGTCTTCTTGATCACCACCCTTGAATAATGGGACTACTTTACTACATTTTAATAAGTCTGGAAATACACCAGAATTACAACATTCATTGAATATTGATGCTAAATAATGTGCTATATTTACAATAATATTATTCATTAAATTTACTGACATTCCCCATAAATCACAAGTTTTTTTCATGTTTAGTGATTTAAAAGTTTTAATAATTTCATTAGCAGTAACATGACGCAGTTTAAATAATACGCCACATTCCTCAACAGTTTTCTTTAGAAAGGTCTCCGCCAAGACTGGAGATGAATTTAAATTTTTAGTGATATTAATAGGGACATTACAAAAGAACTCATCAAACGTGTGCGCAATTTCAGCGCTTTTGCTGATAACCTTACCCTCTTTCAGTAGTTTAATACAATTATTTATATAATCCAACACCGCCAACTTCCTGACTCAGGGCTGTTACTATGATTTCTTTGTCAGAAAAATCCCAATAACATTTTTTTTGGCCCCACCCGGGATTCGAACCCGGGACCCCTCGATCTGTAGTCAAAGATGCGACCACTAGACCAACGAGGCAGCCTGAACTCTTTCCGATCGTGTCGGTCTGCCGTCCCATCGGGCTATGAGAGTAAAAGGAATAGAGAGTGCACCTGTGTTCGCGGGTACACTTGTGCACTATAATATCTCCTGCGCAGCTAGCTAGTCTCTGTTGAGATTGGCCACCATGGCCGAAATCGGTCAGGGGAGCTGTTATTATTATTATTAGTATTATTTTTACTGTAGTATTATTTTTAAGAATTACATGTTGTTTAATTAAGTAAAGGTCCAAGAGGAGACTCCCACTCTTATGCTACTAAGTTTAGTTCTAAGTTTTAGATTAGTGTCTGGGAGAAATAAATACATTTTTCATTTTCATTTATAAATATAGATAAAAGATATACTTTAAACACATATTAAAATCTTTAGCATTAAACACTGTTTCTGATTCAATTATTGAATCCATTAAAAATGTCTGATATAATTCGATAAATAAATTAAACTATAACTCCCAGTCTCCTGTAATAATTTTGCTATATAATACTGATAATACTTACAATCCAGGGTTGTAACACAAGGGCAAGTGCGCGGCGGTATGTCGTAGAAGCGAATGTACAGACGGAACGGGAGCTCGTCTTGTGGGTATTCTGAAAGGAACAATTATTTAGGAAGGTTTAAGTGCAACTTCATTCAATCCAATTTAATTCATTGTCACCAATTAGAATAGTTTTTGAGTTAGTGTAGTGTAACTGTTAAATAAAAATAGTGGTAGTGAAATATTTAACCAGAGCACGTGAATAACGTGACTTTCTCTTAACAGATAGGTCATTGTCTGGACTTGCCACGGGATCAGAAGTTACGCGGGTAAAACCGTGGGGCGCGGCTAGTAGTTTTCATAAAGTCCCCAAGTCTATTAGCGCTATACTTTTATCTTTAGCAAGTAATCATAAAATTATCTACTAAAATCCCCAATTTCTCAAAAACAGATGACATACAATTTTCCCATATAAATCTTCAAAATCTCAACGTGACACACAATTTCCCATAATAATCCCCTCATCTTCAAAGGCCCCCGCCATGACAAGGTGACATTTAATATGAAAGCGTGTCCTTTGCAATCCGGGGAAATTTAACGAAAAACAAATTTCTATAACCATTCTACTGCATCGAATGAAAATTGAACTCATTATTTTTTCCCCTATTATTCTCTCCAGAACCTCGTCAAAGAGGATCTGATGAAACACGTAAACGCAAAATAAATTTCGTATCAAATTCCGGTAATAACCAATTCACTACATTTGTTACACTTATAACTCGAGACCTGCTCGACCAATTCGGCAGAAAATTTGTAGAGAGATAGATTAGGACCAAGGGAGTGATATAGGATACTTTTAATCCCGGAAATCCCACGGGAACGGGCAATGAATACATGGGTGAAACCGCGGAGCACATCTAGTGTATTCTAAAATATCAACGTGATCCACAATTTCCCACAACATTCTTTCATGTTCAGGTCCTGTTATTCCCGTAACAAGGTGACACGTTGTTTATTAAGAAAGGTAGGTATTTCCAGTGAATACCACACTTCTGTTACAAACTTACTGTATCACATATAAAGATAAAAATATTTTATTTTTTAAGTGTCTCAAAATCAGGTGATGTTCACAAATTTGAATCTCGTTAAAGATCAGCTCACCGAAAAATAGTCACATTCACACGTTTAGAATTTTTATAATATGGTGTCCCTCAGTTTGTCCTGCTATCTTCATAGTCTCCTAATCTTGATGTGACACTTACATTATCTTTTGCCACATCACTCCCGTCATCTTCAGATCCTGTCATTGCCGTAACAAGGTGACTTGCAATTTAAGAAAAATATTAGTTGTAATGTGCATAAATTTTAATGTGGAGTTTTTGTAACAAATCCATTATCCAGTATCGCAAAATCAGGTGACAATCATTAATTAGCCATTAAAAACACCAATTAAATTATTGTTATGAAAAAATAGAACCAAGGAAACAGAAAAACACATGTTAATGGTAATTTACGGCCGTTTTCAATATTCTATCTATCCCTTGATTTGCTTACTAAAGTCAGACAAATCTATCTATTTGCACTTATTTTGATTTCAATATCCTATCGACGGATAGCCTTTGCTATTACTTATGTCTATCTAACATCATATAATCAGACATAACAATCTATCCCTAATCTTTGGGACATTATTGAAAATTGCCGTTAATCATATCACACGTAAATACAAAATTGTTATTCAAATACCACAAAATCTGATGACATCCAATTTTTCCATATTAATCTACAAATGTCTACGTGACAAACCATTTCCCATAACATCCCCCTCATCTTCAAATGACAGGATGACATGTTATATAATAAAAGCCAGTCGTAATCGATATAAATTGTTGTAATGAAAATCACGTTTTGTAAGGACTACACTTCTGCATGTCAATGAAAATTCCTCGTTTTTATGTTGTTTCTATCCCTTTTTTGTTTAATCATTCCCTATAAAATTCTCCTATTGACATATCCATTTAGCTAACGCACACGATGCATCTCAAAATTAAGAAACAATTATAGATAGGGCCATCCACGACGACGCGCCCACCAATTTTTGAATTAGGAAATAATTTACTATGCTCGCAATAATTTGTCCTGATTAGTCTATTTATTTCAGTGTGCGTGTACACACATGGGTAATGAGTGTGACCTATAAAACCTCACACAAGCTAGCATACATATACAGCCAACGATTGAGAAAAATAGTGGAGCCCGACTTCGTGGATGAATTTATCTGCATATAATCATCCCCCTTTCCTTCGCCCTATATGTAGCAGTAATGTAGCAGGCCCCTTGTAGCAGGGCAGTGACGTTAATAATTCAATTACGTCATTGCCCTGCCACAAGGTGACATGTGATTTAATAAGCAAGCCAGCAGTCAGCCGTCCGACCGCGCCGCCTCGCCGAACAAGTAATTCGAGCCCGTATTACACTTTTATACGACGTGAGAAGAATTCACACGGAAAATATAAAGGTGTTGATATATGTAGCTTTGTCGAAGCTAATTAAATGTTATTTTCAAGTCAAACATTTTAATATGTATTAATATATTTAATTATTTATTATAAGATTTTAAAAGCTTTAATTTAAAATTGAATGGTCTGGATGACTAGCAACAAACTCCGCTGTTTAGATTACAAGTCATTAGAGGTATCACTGAAAAGCTGTAGTTGGAGATTCTGTTCTCCAACATATTATGCTGATGCGATGACCATTTTGGCGTCACGTCACCCATTGATGTGTTATTTATTTCCTGTTATTTTTTATTTGTGATAATAACAATAAATATTTGCCGAATAAAAATTTGTCATTTGGCATTTGTCATTTTATATCAAATATAAGTATCAGCGTAATTGCCATTAAGCGTGGTATAAGGATAAAGCAAGTCAGAGTTAATCCAGTAATATAAAAATGATTTATTTACATACTACAGACTAATGTTTTAAAAACGGCCTGACAGGGCCGATTTCGAAAATATTTTGGATTTGACTTTAATGTTCTATTAATAATTATTGGAAGGCAAGCGAGTTGAAAATCACACAGTCCTTTTGCGTTATTAAGCAATACAATCCCAAACAATGTACACAAGACATTCATGGTATATGGATGGATATACTCAAATAGAGCCATAACTATTGATGATCGAATGTAAACAAAGGTCTCGAGCCTTTCCCCTAAGTGTATCTCGTTCATATAATATCATAATCAATCAAACACACGCACGAATGATTTAATTTGTGCACACACACAAAGTTTTGGTATATGATTTGCATAACTGACAATAATCACAATTAATCAAATACTTTAATATATGAAGGCATTAAATTTCTCATCGATGACAGCGAAATTCATCCGATTGCTCCGTTAAACCCAGTGTTCTAGTACCTTTAGACGCGACTATTTATCGGCTTACTAGCCTCAAGTCTATCCTAATCTGTGAATTACCAAGCCTCCCGTCGCAGCTATTTGTATGAGAACTTCGCATCTCAAATTTTCTGTAAATACTTTTTCCGAGTTGTTTCCAACTCCTAATTGTAAGAAAATAAGACCACCTATATCATTTTTTGGTCCAAATTGTCAAGCGAGTTTATTTAGGTTTTCCCTGTATTTTGTTAGAATGTTATCTAAATGTTAATGTTCTACACTTTAAAATAATTATTAATGAAAATTTTCATTAAATTAGTAATAGACTAGTCTCATCTAACCTTAAGGCTGAACTATTTATCACCTTACAAACTCCAAGTCTATCCTAATCTGTGAATTACCCAGCCTCCCGTCGCAGCTATTTAGACGAGAACTTCGCAGCTCAGATTTTCTGTAAATACTTTTTAGGAGTTGTTTTCAACTCCTAATTGTGAGCAAATAAGGCCGCTGTCCATTTTAATCCCACAACGAATTTATTTGGATTTTTTCGACAGTTTTATGGTTGGTTTCGCTTACACGAATGTTTTATTTCTTTTGTCTGTGTACATTGCTTCCTGCTGTTGTACATATCTCTAAATTATTCGCATAATTATGTAATGTCGCTTGGAAGAAATGGCTCATAAGCTATAAAGTTGCCCTTTTTAATAAAATTTTAATTATATGTTTCCATGTAATGTGTCTGTGTTTGAGGTCAATAAGAGATTTGTCTACCATATTTTATTTTATAAAGAAATTATTTTTGATCCGTAATTAGTGGGATATTGTTTTTAATAAACGTTTTATTTCTTTTGCCCTTCACGCACTTTAACATTTAATTAAAGAACATGAGAATATTTCAATCAGGGGCATTTTATCATGATTAGCTGAAGTAAAATACATAAATCTGCTTATAAAGTAGTTATAAATAGATGTATAGCTTCGAAATAGATAAAAGAATTTAAAATCAAAATTCAGTCGAACACAAAAGTAAAATAAACACGCAGTTACAAAACACCTCATTACAATAGAAGATCAAATTGAGTCTTGAATGTTTAAAGCATTTTGTAAATTTCTTCCAATGCTGTCACGTTCGCGCTTAAATGTTAAAATGCTGAGAAAGAATTGTATTGTTATGTCAATACGATAAAAAGGAATTGTCTCGGTTTTACAAAAAGGACTTATTGAGAATGGATTTAGTTTAGGATTTCATTTTAATGGGACTTTTGACCTTGAAATAAGTTTATGATTAATGATTACTCATTACACAGATCTATTTAAACGAAATTTTATTTGGTGCTCTTAAACTTTATGCTCGAGTATTACTTTTCCAGTCGTATTCCACTTCTGAAATCATGCATGCCGTCGAATTTGTGGAAATAAATAATGGATTTCTCTCAGGAATTCGCTTAGAAAGCGTTCAAATTATTTCGTTATTTAATATTTCGGCAATCATGTAACATGAGACGGCAGAATTGGGGAAAGTAATGCGAAAAGGTTTTGGAATTCAAAGTTATTGGGGTTGATAAAGTTGAAGGATGTCGTGGGCGGTCGGGTTCTCAAAGTTTTGTCAACTTATTCCTTTTTTATTGATAGGGTGATTGTATGGGAAATTTCTTATGGCCACTTAGGATAATAATATTACTCTAAAATCAAAACTTTGAGTTTTAATTTGAGTTATTTCCCGTTCACTTAGGACTTTCAGAATAAAACTATCCTATGTCATTCCTGGGGTTTCAAAGAATCAATGTACAAGATTTCATTCAAATCGGTCCTGTAGTTTCGGAGCCTATACAAATAAACAAACAAAATTTTCCTCTATATAATATTACTATACATTAATAACAGGCTCACTATGTAAAAAGGCAAATTATATAAAAGCTTGTTCTACCTAAGCAGTGTCTGTGGTGGTAAGTTAATTTGGTACATTTTGCGTATAATCAAATATGATAATTTGTACTCTCTTAGTCACTCAGTCATAAAAACTGTCAAAATAAATAGGTTGCTCAAAATCCCTGAGCCCATTTTTCAATTCAATTCAATTTGCTCTAAGAAAATTACGATGGTATCTTAATTGAATTCAGTTTCAATATTAGTGCTATATAATTGTAGCATGAAAACTTGCCTAATAAATATTATTAATTCAATTATCTAAGGTTCATCCTCTATTATTTGTTTTTATTACGTTGTTGTAACAAACCCGTGTTTGTTTTATATAAGGTGTTACATAGCGTATTAAATTAACAAAGCCTCACCAACGAAATAAATCATATTAAATTTACAAGGCCTCACCTATCCTATTCATTTTTTTACGTGTTTAGGAACATGTTCTGAATGGCTGTAAACGAATGAAACGCTGGCTATGTAACACGTTATATATATAGATGTCCTACTTTCGCAATTAATAGAAGAAAACTAACGGTTCTCTGTGATCACATACGCGTGCACGGCGAGACGGGTCCGGGACGGATTCGACGCGCGCACGACACGACACGGGTCCGACGACGACATCCTGCAATTTGTTGGTTAATAATAACTTTTTGCCAAAAATAGAACCGACTCTACGACGACTAGACCTCACACTGAAGTGGAGAAAAATATTGTTGAAATTTATACAAAGTCGGTGCAAAATCTTGCTAAATTGAAAATAGGTAAAAGGCACTTTGTACTAGACTTTGTATAGTTTTCAAATTTTCCAAATCGGTCCATAAATGTCGGAGATATACGGTAACAAAACATAAAAAAAAAACGTTTGAATTGAGAACAGATTTTCCTTTTTTTTAAGTCGGTTAAAATCACTTACACGTCAAAGCACTTAAGATTACATCATTATTTCCATTCAGAATCACTTTGTCAAAATTTTATTGAGCTTAAGTGTATAAGCGTGCGATGGGGCTAATATTCACTTTTTATAAAAAGTAAACAAGAAATTTAACCTCCTAATATATTGTCTTCGACAGAATTCTTTGCTAATTTCTCCTCTTTATACCCGTAAATTTGCAGGGGCGGGTATAAACATATTTGACGTTACACACGTAAGCTAAGAACAATACTTCACTCTTTATGTAATTAAATAATACTGAATCAGTTCAGTCGTTTTTGTTGACCGAACGTTTCAGAGTCAAGATGACCCGGCGAATGTATGTTTGTTTTTTGAATGTAAGTCTGTACAAATGTTTTTCCAACAATATCTTGAGTATCGCTTTTTTGATACTATACTCTTGTATGTGTATATTTACTCCCCTATATTTGTAACCCCCTATTAATTTCGCTCATCCTCGAACTTAAAATTTTTCTTTGTGTAAACAACTCGCTAAAAAAATATTATCACAATCGGATAAATGATACTCCAGTTATTGCCGGACTTTTAAGTGCTTACAAACATACACTGGTCCATCTCAAAAAACATTCAAACATACCAATTTTGTCATTTACCATACTATATCATAGAAAAATAGTAAATTATATCAATAGAGAAGGATCTTACCAAAGAATAGGAGCATCACCAGCCTTCTTAGGACTTATGGATTGTAATGCAAATTGTAGAGCAGGACCCAAAGCTTCTATCCATACGTCCAATATTAGGGGCTCGATATTTTCAATCTAACGAAAATAAATCAAACTTAGTTTCTTAATAGATTATTGGATCGGTTTTTCGCTTTTGAACATTTATGGAATACTAGCTATGCTCCTTGGTTCAACCGCATTTTAGTCCCGATCCCGTAAAATTTCCGGTGTAAAAACTACCTATATCCTTGATCGGGTTTCAAACTATATAGACCCAAAATTTCATCCAAATCGGTTCAGCAGTTTGAACGTGAAGATGAGACCTACAGATAGGGTTATTTTCACATGAATAATATTAATATGGAATATATTAATTGGATAATTTTAATCGGAAAACAATCTCACAACAATTTTCACAATTACAATTTCCAAACATTATAAAACGAAATCCTCAAATAAATGACTGCATCTGAAACGAAAACAACCTCAAATGAATAACGGGAACCAATTCGGATAGCCCGCATTAAAATACTGGGTCACAGACAAAATATAGCCGGTTAAGTTGGCAAGATAAAAGTGTGCATCGGTTACAAGAGGCAATTTATTTAAATATTTTAATTTAAAACTACCCTCGGTTAACTTGGCGAGACAGTGTGCATCGTAGGACACATTTTGGTAGTGTTTATTGGTTTGTATAAACCATCACCGATTTTCTCACCCTTCGAATATAAAGCGAAGGCTGCACTTAAAAATGAAAAATTATTCCGTATATATTCTATAAGGAATAGTTAAAATTGGCGACATTTTATCGTCACCGGTAAAAGTGAGTTAGTGTACTATATTTGTGTAGTGTCCTCTACTTTATAACTATACATATAAATGAAATATTTATTTTCTCTTCACGCAAAGGTAAGTAGTAAATCTATGTATCTATGTTATATCTAGTCGGCGAGTAACAAAATAAATAAAACTTTATATTTTATGTTATA
The DNA here is from genome assembly GCA_001586405.1 of Phoebis sennae. Taxonomy (NCBI): domain Eukaryota; kingdom Metazoa; phylum Arthropoda; class Insecta; order Lepidoptera; family Pieridae; genus Phoebis; species Phoebis sennae. Next base: position 104,472 of record LQNK01002259.1, on the reverse strand, counting down.
TAATAAAATTTGAAACAAATTTTGGCAAATATTTATTTAATGAAATAATCGAATTTCTGAAAATATTCTGGATTGAGATATATTGCGATCCCGATTGTCTTTTCTGTCTATGTATGTATGCAATAAAGAGTTTTTCTATCCTATTTTTCTTCGTTCGCATTCGCATAAGAAAACAAAAATAATTAACCATTTCCATATTTCAGACCAATTACTGTTGTGGGCAAGCCATGTGTTTAATTATTCAGGGATAAGAGTAGTTCAGTATGTTACACTGTTAAACCAAAACATCGAGATAAAATATGGAAAACCATATGCATTTATAAAAGAGTTGGCAAGATAAAACCGTGTGTTGGTTACAACAGACAATATTTTACCACTGCTAAGAGCGTGTTAATGTACCATGTGTATTGCAGCTTCTCTCTCGTAAAATGTGTGCACCTAACGACTTTAGTGTAAAGTGTTTTATACTTTCTACTTCAAATTTTACTATTCTCTTTATATAAATAAGGTGGATTTGAAACTTTTCTTTTTAAAATCGTCTCATCAAGTTTGATTGCAAGAAGTCCCTAACAATGATTTAAAACTTCGAGCACCTGAGGTGCAGTGGAATGCCAATTCTTCGTAAATCGATTTAAAACGAGATAGATGTTTACGTTACTCAATATTAAATCTTATTATACAAATTTTATTACTTCCGAATCAGTGGTAAATAAAAAATATAATATGTTTGTGGCGTTTCAAAAGAACTTTCAAAAAAGCCAATTTGAATTCCACTTTATTCTTAGACATAATATTTACGTGTCATAATATCTGATCATGGTATGTAATCATTACATCATTACCAGTTACCTGTATCAGTAGGTACCTGATCGTGGTACAGCCACCAGCAGTCCGCGTACACACTGACTGTCACCGTCACTTGACCGCAAAGTATCCCTCTATGACTACATGGGCTGTGACGTCACTGTTTCACTTACCTGTATCAGTATCTGATCATGGTACAGCCCCCAGCAGTCCGCGTACACACTGACTGTCACCGTCACTTGACCGCAAAATATCCCTCTATGACTACATGGGCTATGACGTCACTGTTTCACTTACCTGTATCAGTATCTGATCATGGTACAGCCCCCAGCAGTCCGGGTACACACTGACTGTCACCGTCACTGTACCGCAAGGTATCCCTCTATGACTACATGGACTATAACGTCGCTGTTTCAGTTACCTGTATCAGTATCTGATCATGGTACAGCCCCCAGCAGTCCGCGTACACACTGACTGTCACCGCCACTTGACCGCAAGGTATCAGCTTGGAAGCTGATAACGTACATTCGATGACCACACCGGGCTCTTGGACGTCACCTTCCCATTGATCTGATACAAAATATTAATTTTAAATAATAACATAAACTCTCTGATTACTCTTCTCAATCATATCTTAAGAACAAGAAACAAACATTACTGAAAAAATCAAGGAAATAATTTCTCAAAGCCTGCGAATAAAAGGTCTCCTATATAAAACTAGGTTAATTGGTATGTCAAATTTTGGTGTGACTAGAAACCTATTTTGATATTTGTCTGATCAAAATTGTAGTGGATCCAAAAATTTTATTGGCAGTTTAGTAAATCTGTACAACGTTTAGTCCGGAAGCCTAGTCTAGTGTAAACATCTGATCAATAGCTCATCCAATATATCCTTTATAAAAGGGTCTTCCACTTGAAGAAAGGGCACGTCACACTACAGTGTACAAAACTAAATCGATTGGCAGGTCTTCACGAAGCAATTCCGGCCAAATTGTCAGCTCCGAGTCAGTCAATGGCTCGAAACGTTTTATGAATTTACCCGTGTTCCCTGTTTGTGCGACTGAAGTAGGCTGTATTAAATCTTGAAATTTTAATATTGAGACAGTGATCTAAGCTTGTAAGAATACAATTTTCAGTTGATATATTTAAGGTCCTTTATGGGACTGTACTGGAGGTTTTAAGTCCCAATCATAATTGCTGTTATAGCTATTTTTTATGGCTTTGAATACGCGTCTTGCATTAATAAAATATCTTCGTAGAGTTATAAATGTATGATGCTAGAAAACTTTCAAAGTTATTTAACATAGCAATCTATACAGGAACCTTAAGTATCTAATCTTGGTCTTCATAGAGCATGAACTTATAAAAATAAAAAAAAACATTAAAATTTATTTGCAAGCATTTGTGCTCCATGATTTCACCCAAATATATTTCCTGTTCTCGTGCGATTTCCGGGATAAAAGTTATCCTATGTCCTTTCTCGAGTTTCAAAAATTTCTGTACAAAATTTCATCCAAATTGGTTCAGTGGTTTAGGCTATACAGACAGACAGACAGAACGACAGTGTAACTTTCAGATTTATAATATTAGTAAGGATTGCAATCCAAATAGGAAAGTTTATTGAAAATTATAATATAAGGAGGGAGGAAGGATATACGATATGTGTTTTTTAAAGACAATGTCTTACTAAAAACGCAAGCTCCATATATTTACATTAACCGTTGACCAGCAAAAGCTTTCAGCCATCCTATAAACACGCATTTTTACTATACCGTTTCAAGTATTATCTTTTCCTAAAACGATAAAATCCAATACCGACCGCAAAAGGTCACGAAATGTTCAAAGGAATCTCACGCATCGGGTATCTTGAAACAAGTGGATAGGCGACAAAACATTTAAGTGGCTATAGGAAGTGACGCTCAAAGGCACAGGAGAAGGATATAATTATGATTCTTTGGAAATTTTCCTTTATAAATTACGAGAAATCGATGCTAAATAGTGTTAGTTTTAAAAGAAGTACCACAAGAATGAGAATCAGGGGAAAATAATAAGTATAACGGACAATTAGAAAAAGTACTGTAAAAACCTTCCATTTTTACCAACTCCCATAAAGTGTAAAACTTACTTTAGAAAAACTACAAAACTATCGTAAAATCCTCCCATTTTTAACCGGCTTCCATAAAGTAAAAAGGTGTTCATTTTAATAATTTTTCTGCTTCAATCCTTTATTTTATGTATCTTAAACAGAAAATAATAAACTCCAATTTCGACCACGAAAGATCACAAGAGTTTCAAAGGTATCTTGAAATAAGTGAGGGTAGGAGACAAAACATTAAATGGCTATAGGAAGTGACGCTCAAAGGAATATAATTACGATTCTTCGGAAATTTTCCTTTATACGAAGGTTACCAGTCATTGAAGCTTGTACTGGTTTTAAAGGAAAAATCTTTGATAACAGTGAAATGAAACAGACTGATGATTTTATAGATAATTTATTTTATCGTTGTACAATTCATCACATCCATCATATTTTATAACGTAACCTATTTAAAACTTACTACACAATAATGACCACTGATTCTCTACAATGTGGAAATGAATAATAGAGAGTTAATAGTTAACAAAATTGATAAATTCAATAAAAAATGTTTTTTTTCTCATATCTAAATTTAACGTTTACGTTACGTAAGTTACGTTTTTCCTAAGAAAATTATCATTGACTACAAAAACGGGTTTAACTTTGAGACAAGTCTGAGAGTCGTTTCAATTGTCCGTGATATTTTTACTCTGAATCACTAATAAATGGAAATTTAATCAAATATTGTTGAACCACAAAACAATCCACGTGGTCTAATATATTTACAAGTCAATAAAACCAATTGTGCTTACTATTCTCGTCTAGACTACGAGGCAAGTCCTTATGGCAAGTCATGTATGTGACGCACGTGACTTCGACTTTATAGTAGGAGACAAAGACACACACAACTACAAGACTAATAATTTATTTGAATTGCTATCTTTATATGAAATTCAGCTAATTTATATAGAGGAGAAAGTTTGAGAAATGAAAATTTTGATTGTATAGTATTTTATAATAAACCGCGTTTAAAATCCTTTAAAAAGTATTTTATTTAATTTTAATAAAAAAAATCTTTAGAACAAAATCGATAGGCACAGAAGTATATGTTAACACTTCATGCCTACGCACATGCATGATTTACGGCCACTAATGTATTAATGATTATGGATAGATTGTTATGTCAGAATATATGACAGTAGAAAGACAAAAGTAATAGCAAATGTATCCGTTGTTAGGATATTGAAATCAAAGTAAGTGGAAATAGAAAGATTTGTATGACTTTATTAAGCAAAACAAGGGATAGATAGAATATTGAAAACGGCCGTTAGTAGATTTCGCGGTCAGGCTATTCCGACGTGACCCGAAGTATCGTGTCGGTGAGCAGTGTCAATGTGTGCGTTGCCTGAGCTATACAAAGCAAAATACACACACACAGTTTGACTTCTGTACGTATTTCGTACCTACACTTCGATAGACTCGTCGTAGTTAGGTATTCGACGCACGTGACATCGACTTAAGAGTTTAGACAAAGGACTAAAAACTTACTCAAATCGCTATCCTTATAAAGAACTCGGCGGAATTATAGAGAAAAACGAAAGGGAAATTACAGTGGAATTTCACCAACTTTCACTTCAAAAAAATAACTTCGTACTTCGAAACACTTAGTTTTGAAGTTAAGGACCTACTTACCATTACTTGACAAAATTCTACTAATATTATAAATGCGTAATCTTGTGAGGATATATGTGTTTGTAACTCTTTCTTTGGTATACATATAGGTAAGGGTGCAGAATAACATGTAGGCTACTTTTAATCCCGGAGTTGCCACGGGATCAGAAGTTACGCGAGTCAAACCGCGTTGCGCGACTAGTATTTTTATAATTTCAGATGAATATTAGTTCTTTTCACTAGGTGAAACTATGATCAAACAATTCTTTATTGCGATATAAACAATGTTCACTATATTACGTAACCTATAATTTTTCATATAGAATTAAATATATAAAGAAAACCTAGTAGATATGAACTAAGACCCTTTTTGTTAGAAAACGAAGCAAATAAGTTTCGTTCCTACTGTCTTTTTCTGCTCATGTATTGAAACAAGTGAACGGTCCTTGAAGAGAGATAAACATTCTATTCGAAGATACTAAGAAATAAATTTCTGTTATATTTTGTTAGAGTGAAGAATAATTGTTTGAATAATTTTCGCCAGAATTAAGTTTATTTTCGTATTGAGCTATTTGTTTTAATTAAAAGCCTCTTCTAGCAATCACTTTTAATTAGTATGATATTAAAATGTTTATTTCATTCAAAATAACAAAAATGCGTCTTACATTTCTCAAAGAATAAATAAAGCACATAGAAATAAATTCACTCAATTTCGCACTTGACATTTACTTTTGTCTGAAATATTTGTCTACGACATTTATCTGTTTTTTTAAAGATTTATTATTATTAATGAACATAAACTCTTTACGTAACAGTTGGTCGTAGGCACAGTGATTGACCGCGTTGTCTTGTTTTTTTTATTATTTTTTACGTGTTTATTAATGTCCTGTAGAAAATTGGTAGGCTATCTATGTCTTGTGTTTATTATATAACTACGTAGTATATAACAAAGTCGCTTTCACTGTCCCTACGTTCATATGCATGCTAAAATCTTTAAAACTACGCAACGGATTCTGGTGCGGTTTTTTTTATAGATAGAGTGATTCAAGAGGAAGGTTTATATGTATGATAAAATCCATTAAATAGTGCCAGAGGTTTAAACATGTGATGTCGTTAATTATATTTTTTCCGCTTACATTGCAAACGCAGGCTGAATGAACCCTACGAGATTTATCAAAATAATGTACTAATTTTTAAATACAACGTTCACAGTTTTTCTGTAGTATATTTAGTATCTGCATTGCACCCGTGCGAACCCGTTGCAAATACGGATGTTGTATCTAGTTGGTAAGCCTTTTCATAAAATAAAATAAAATTAGTCTATTTTTTAATTTGTAATTATAAAACTGCACAAGCGGAACCTTGTATACATATACTATCAACAATTGAGAAAAATTGTGGGGCGCGTCTTCGTGGATCAATTTATATCTAACATTGTTGATAGAAAACACGAGACACAAATTACTGAGCTCGTATTAGCACAGATCAAAAGAGATGGAAATATTTGTGAGATTCTCGAGGAAGTAATAGATTCTCAAAATTAATTTTACATTTTATGAAATCCATTCAAGAGAACCGGCGGTTTATTACGTTTACATTAAACAAAAGCAAGTAAAATTGGCTAGAAAATCTTATAGAACATGAATAATGATTCTTTCCACTGACAAAATTAAAATTTTTAAACTATGAAAAAAAAATAATTCCACATATTTTATATTTTGTTTATTAAAAAAATGTACATTGTTATCTTTTGAGTATTTATATTACAGGCATGAGTGCCTCGATACAATCGCGGCTTGGGGATATAAAAACAGGGGATAGAAAACTAGATCAGTTTTCTGGTGATCAGTTTTGTAACTATATAAATATTAATTAACCAGTGAAACACAAGTGAAAAGCATCCGCATCCCCTCAATTACGGAACTTTATATCCTACGAGCTTATGATGAAACTTGGTATACATATAGGTAAGGATCTAATCCCGGAATTCCAACGGGTACAGAAGTTACGCGAGTGAAACCGCGGGGCGTGGCTAGTATTATTTCAAAAAACAAAAAAAAAACTCAAAATATTCTTTACCCAATTCCTTCCCTATATAAAAACTATAAGTGTATCTTTGCCAAAAGAAAAACAAGCAAGAATTTCAATCCGAGACAATTATGGTGTAACCGAATCTAATCCCCAGCTATGGTGTGACCAATTTAATTTGTTTACACGAATATCCACCTGAGTAAACAAGGAAATCCTTTCCATTTCCTCGAACCGTTTCAGGCTCCACTCAGGCCGACAAATATTTCCACACGTAATAAGACAAAATAAGGGATTAAGTTGCGACGAAGGAACAAAAGGATGGAATGTCTCAAATAAAGCAAATTTTGAGGTCAATTGATAATAAGAAGAATAATATTCTTCATATCAATAATATATAGGACATAATATGTATATTATGTCCTATAAACTGAGAGATTGTGTAAGGAATGTGCTAATTCATGTTAAGATTTAGAAGCCTAGATGTGATAACACTTCTTTAAATACACGTCATTAAAAGCTTTTTAGAATACCCGTAAAGCAGCATAGCCGAATTCTTCAAAAGACAGCTGTTATTCCTTATGTTGTCAGTGGTTAGATAGGTACCATACTCGTCTAAATTTATATGAAAATCGCCTATTTAAACCCACTTTTTTCGATTTATTACGCATTCATTCGCCCCTACCGAATTCACTCAGCTTAGAACTCAAGATTTTTAAAAAATTTCGCCGGGCCATCTCAACTCTGAGACCACACTACGCTCAGTCAATAACGGCATAGAGATGGCAAACTTTATTTCAATAAAGGTTACTAATAAATAGTGGTAAAACTATAAAAAGTTTTCAATTGAATACTTACAATGCATTTCCATCAAGAAGTTACTATAAAATCTATCAAGTATATGCATATAGAAGGCATAACGATAGACTATATTCGCCATGCAATAATTTTAACATGAAGAAAAAATTAGAAAAGCCTAATCGTACATGGATGTGTAAGATTTTGTTCAATAAAAGTAACAAACAATAATATCGTGCTCCCAATATCCCTTGTGAAATTGACCAAAACTTACAAACAAAAGTTACAAGTAATAGTAACGCTGAATCAAACTTGGTACCAATGGGACAATTTCAACTTGTGATTGTGGTAATTCTATTAATTATGAAAGTTTTTATGTGTAATATTCAATTACTAAAATGGGCTGGTTTATTAAATTTTGGCAAAACTCCTGTCATTCTTATGACCTTTTATAATCTTTCCTTAATTTTTACATGTTTTAATTCGCTAAACATATCTCATATTTATTTCATATTCCACAAACAATAGCCTAACATCACACAAGCAAAAATTAATATTGTGTGTGTGTGTATTGCGGTATTGTTGTATGTTAAAAAGTTTATTATCAATCTTAAAAGAATTATCAAAGTAGTAGTGATATAAAATGAAAATTAAAGTACGAAATTGACACAGATATCCCCTAACTAGTATCACAATGAACTTGCTCTGCAGTGTCACAAGCTGAACTCTATGCATAAATAACGATCATTTGTCGAGCCGTCTCCTTTGTGATTTTTCTAGAACGACCTTGACACGGGCTGAATCTCATTTGTGAGTCTAGTCTATTTAATTTTTCTTGTTTTAATGATAACTAACGAATTATGAAGAAACTAATTGTGCGACGCAGTTTATTCTGCGCTTATTTCTCGTTCCTGTGTGAAGACTTTATAGATAGCCTTTAAAATATAGCCTATGTTACTTGTGGATAATGCAGCTTTCGAATGGTGGAAGAATTTCGAATATCAGTTCAGTAGTGTTTATGCCTATGCGTTACAACCAAACAAACGAACAAAGTTTTCGAAGTAAGGATAATATAGGAATTAAGAAAATACACTACGAATTGATCACCTGTTCGTTTATCGAAGATAGTTTAAACCTTGTAAATAGTAAAAAATATAGGGATGTATTTTCAATTGTAAATCTGAACATTTTATAGTCATAATAATCAATTTCTGTAGTTGATTAACGTAAATTAGATTACAATTTATATTAATCAACTGTAAGTCTTGTGGAAATTAATAATTGTATTAGGAACAAGTCTATCAATAATTTCGTATTTAATATTTATTCGTGTAACAATCAAAGTCCTTATACAAGTGAGTAAATATGTCCAATTGTCATTCATAATCTGAGTCATACATTTAACATTAACAAGAATAACTCCATTGTTCATGCATCGGCATTCTGGAAGCATCCACTGCATTGTAAAACCGTGTCATTCCGTACGTAATGCGGCTTCGCTATAACAGTCATAATAATAGCGACATTGTATTGCATTGACAGCACGATTGACTTTTATCGGCAAAGCATGTTGATGCTGTGCTATTGAAATATAGACTTTTAACCTACGTGATACAGTTTAATTCAGCTTGCACATTATAGCACTTAAATGTCATGTTTCTCTTTCTAACACACACTCTTATCTCTTTTGTTCTATGGACGCCACTCTTTGACCATGTGGCGACGGGTTGGAATACGTGTGTCCTCATCCCACGTGGGTGTTGTAAGAGGCCACAGAGGGTAATGTGGGAGCAAAGCATGGCACAGGTGGGTCAAGTTTTTACTGCCAAACAGAAGATCGATGTAGAGAGATCCTATTCTACTCCTCTTCCAATTCCCCCTCCCATTCCTTTCAAGCTGGCAGGGCATATACGACACTTTCACGTTATAGACGTTCATGGGCTGCGTGAGTCAGTTAATAATAGGTGGACCACGTGCTCCGCTTACCTGTTGCGAAATGCGTAATGAACTTTTAACTGACGAAATAGAGTTCAAATCAGCGTGTTCAGTAAAGCATAAAAAATTCCATGCTTCTCTGTCTATCACACACTTTTATCTCCTTCTTCTCATGTGACGAATCCAAATGATTAATAAAAAAGTCTTTTAATAACGTTATAAGGTATAATTCTGAATATGTGAATGTATTTTGGTGTGGAAATAAAGATTATTATTCTTATTATTATTCTTAATTCAGATCGCACAGCGTAGCGTTTAAAGTCATGTTTCTCTTTCTATCATATTTTCCCATCTCTTTTGCCTTATAAAAATAAACTAGGAGTTATTCTAGAATCGTGTTGTTCGCTTTATAATACGGCTTCGCTGTACCACTAACAATAATACCGACATTGTATTGCATCGGCTTTTATTTACAGAGCGTATTGACGCTTTGCGAGATAAAGTTATTCAATGGACGTGTGTTTCATACGGGAATGTAAAGACTTTATAGTAAGGCATTTAACTAAGGGAATGGGAAAAATATTATCATTATTACCTCCTGCAAAAAGCACAATACAGTACAATTCCCTTTATATACAACATCATCGTAAAGAAAATCTTTAATCTCCTTTTATTGTTACTTATCTATTAACTTTCAAAGTTTCACAATAAAAGAACTAGAAATAAATGAAATTGTTTTTTTTGTCATAGCACGCAAGTGGGGCAAGTGACCGACCGCAGCCCATAAACATCTACAACATCAAAGTTTCGCAGTTGCCTTGCCGGCTTGAAGGAAGATAAGTAGGGGATAAGGAGAGGTATAATGATAGGAAGTAGGGAGAGGAATATAACATTTTGGGAGAGGACTAGGATGGGTATACAGACCTCTGGGCACCAGCTCACCGTACGAAACACAGTACAATACTGCATCACGCCGGTTTTCTGCTGAGGGGAGTGGTAATTACACCAGTGTGAGCTTGGCCCAATCGTGCAATGCTCGGCTCCCACTCTTTTGTTAGATGAAAATGTTATACAGCAGAATTACCCTCTGTCGCCTCTTCCAACACCCATGGGTAGAAATGGGGTGGCGACACATGTATTCTAACCCGTCGCCACACGGGTAAAATCTTTCATCCATACATTGCTATCGATCGTGAAATCTCAAATTAGGACTGAATCAATACGAATCCTATTAGAGGCATTATTACAAAGATTACCAATGTGCTTAATTAAACCGAGCCCAATTCAAACACAAGTTTAAGGAATTAATTGAAATAATATTTGTCGTCGAAATTATTTGACTTGGTCGTAGGCTGTTTATTTTATTCAAGTAGGGCTTAGTTTGGGAATGTGGTCCTTTGAACTAATAGTGTCGATAATGTGTATACCTAAGTATAATGTACATAATACAACATACATAATTAATCGTAAATTTAAATATAGGCTGGGTAAACATGTGTGAAAGTGTTTTGGAGGAAGGGTTCATCTGTTTTAATTCTTAACCGACTTTCTAAAAGAAGAATGAGGTTTTCAATTCGACCGTACGTTACCGCGTCTCTCTGGTATTTATGGAGCGATTTGGAAAATTCTTTTTGCATTCGAAAGAGTAGAATGTCAGTGGCCCCATAGAAATTTGGTTTAACTCTGATTATCCATGTGAAAGATTAACAGAATAAGCTCTGCGGTTAAGGTTTAATGATGTATAGACCCATGAAACTCTAACCCTGGCACTGAATTGTGACTTACACTTTTTGCTTGTAAATAGAAGCAACTTCCTCACGTTAAAAAGTAGAAAATAACCTTTATTTTATTTTGTTAACATCTATGCCAAGTCGTTGCCTTTACCTATTTTCAAATTAACAAGATTTTTCACCGACTTTGTATAGATTTCAACAAAAATTATACGAAAGTTATTTCTTACTTTTTCGTATATAAAATACCACTTAAGACTATCTAGATATTATACCTGCATTCAAAGTTCTCTTATGCACTCGAGGCCACCTTCGCACTGCGGTGGACATCTCGGCCGATAGAGACGAAACATTCCGGACGAGGATGGTACGTGAACGCACTGTAGTAGAGTCCAACTTTATGTTAATAACTTTGGACAAATGCAATTACGTTACTCTACTAATTTTTATCATTCATAAATTCAAAAATTTTACCATTTTCTTTAAATTGAGGGTGTGGGTTCGATCCCCACGAGTAGAAAATTATTATGATGAACATTGTAATCTTCTACAGTCTAGGTGTTAATTCATCTATTGTATGTATACATATATAAAAAGTATATCTATCAGTTATCTAGTTTCCATAGTACAAGCTTTGCTGAGTTTAGGACTAGATGGCGTTGTGTTAAATGTCCAGAAATATTTTTTTTTAATTTTAAAAAACAAAAAAATATATTGTTTTCTCTCACCAGTCTTCAACGGCAACCCCTTGAACTGCAAGCAGTACGGTTCTACATGTTCTTGTAACACCGGCTTCGTTTTATATGCGCATGGGCATACGCGTGTAAACGCTGGTGGTTCTGTCACTACGAAAACAAATTTTAATTAAGTATCAAGTTGTCACTAAAAAGTATTTTTTATAAATTAAGTATTTACGATTCTATTTAAATGTATACAGTTGTATTAAGACTAGAAAATAATACCGATATTCTATCGAAAAACTTGACATTGGCAAAATGCGTCAGTGACAGGACTGCCATTAATTAAAAGAAGAAGAAAAAGTACAACGTAATAATAACATAAAAAATAAGCTATTTATCCATTGTTGCATGTCTCCTATTCCTATTAAGACGGACAGGTCCGTCTGTCCGTCTTAATAGGAATACACAGATAGGAATGCACAGAAAATCCACACACAATTATAAAATCATAAATAAAAAGTGGCTTAAGTGGATCTTTACCTATATGTATACCAAGTTTCATCCAAATCTGTTGTGGAGTTTTACATAAACATACATACATCTATCGATACACACACATACACACACACTTCCACGTTTATAATATTGGAGTTTTTTCGTAAAAGAGTAACAAACATATGTGCATCGATATTCTTTGTGTGTATTTATAATTATTATAATTTATAATATTCGTAGGATGATACAGGATCTAACATAATTTTAAATACCAATATCGATGCTATGTTCTTCCTCCTCGACATTGCCTGGTGGAGGTTTCTTTTCTTTCACCGGCGGTATGTACACCATTTTGTAACGGCAGTGGCAAATGTTCTCTGCAAGCAAAAATACATTTGAAATGATCTCTGAAGATTTCAGAGTGAGTGGGTGAGGCATAGGTGCGTGCTACTGCCAATAATAAGTGGAAAAGAAATCTATCAGGACCGGGCAAAGTGAAGAATTCTCGTGTTTCTCTCTTTTTCTCCAAGAAATTCCGGGTTTCAGATCCAAAGGAGTAAACGCTAGATTATCTATTCCATATTGCTAAACGTTCGGTAACTGTGACAATTGCGTTTCTGAGCAACGCATCATTGTCAAATTTCGTCTAAAATTTGTGTAACAGATAAAATGAACCCATAACTATTGACAGCTTAACTAAAATACTCTAACGGCCATTTTCAATAATCTATCAATGATACATTTACAGGATACATTTTAATGTCAGATTATATGACAATAGATAGACAAAAGTCTTAGCAAATGTATCCGTCATTAGAATATTGAAATCAAAGTAAGTGCAAATAGATAGATTTGTCTGATCTTAAAATGCAAAACAAGGGATAGATAGAATATTAAAAACGGCCGTAAACCGACCATAAATAAGTAAGAATGATTGGAATATAGCAATTTTCATTACTAAAAATTATTGTTATTATTGAACTTATTATAAGTAACAGTAATAAATAATGTATTCATTTATACATTTATTATGCATTATTAATTGACGTTTTTAAAAATGAGGTTATCAACCTAAGAGTAGAAAAGCGATTTTAATATTATTTCTAATATATTCGATATGAATAATTTTGTATCCTTATTTCAACACGCTCGCAACATTTTCGATTTCAACCTGACGCCCAAGCTGCTTGTATCAAAATGCTTGTTGGCAGTATGCCAATTCGTAAACCAACAAATTAAATCGGTTCCAAGTATAGAATATAGATTGATCTAGATAACAGAATTTTAATACTTATTGATACTTGACTTAGTGTTATAATTTTAACATTTATACAGTAAAGAATGGGCGATATTATCTATACATCTATACATATAATAAAACAGTAACCGAACCATTTCTGTACATTGAATATTTTTCAAAAAGAGTAATTGGTGTGCAATATGTATGTTCTATAGATACCAAAACCATGGTTAGAATTTTTTTTACGTTTGTCTGTTTGTCTGTTTATCTGTTTGTATGTGCGTCAATCACGTAATAACCACTGGATAGATTTAGATAAAATTTCATATGCCGATAGACCTATATTAGGTGCAACTTATAGGCTATATTATATTTGAAAAAATGTTTTTAGGGGTGGCTTTTTGATAAATATTAAATGATACATAATTAAATGAGGTGTCATTGGATAGGTCTTTAAATATAAAATACAGGTTTCTACAAGCGTTTTTTGCTAAAATAAATATTTTTTGAGATATGCGCTTCTGAAGTTGCACAAATGTCATACCACGTGGGCATGTGAGATTTTGGTTGAGTTGCGGACATGGTTTATTATACTCTTAACGTATAGACTAAGGCGTTAAAACAATCAATAGATTCTCAAAAATCTTCAAAAAATAACTAAATCTTAACCCGCGGCTTCGCTTGCATGGGATACAATTTTCTGTATTTCGAAGAGGCGCGCGCACTGTGAGGTTTTTCAAACCTATTTTCATAGAAAATCATAAAAAACTATTTTAAACTTTCGTTGTGCGCTTCTAAAAACTACAGAAATTAGTAGGCCACGCGTGCGAAGCCGCGGGCGGAAAGCTAGTCTATACATATAATAAAACAGTAACCGAACCATTTATGTACATTGAATATTTTTCAAAAAGAGTAATTGGTATATAATATGTATATTCTATAGATACCAAAACCATGGTTAATTTTTTTTTCTGTCTGTCTGTTGGTCTGTTTGTCTGTTTGTCTGTTTATCTGTTTGTATGTGCGTCAATCACGTAATAACCACTGGGCAGATTTTGATAAAATTGCACATGCTGATAAACCGATATTAGGTGCAACTTATAGGCTACATTTTATTTGAAAAAATATTTTTAGGGGTGGCTTTTCATACATGTAAGCGGAGGGTAAAAAAATAAATTCGCAAAAAAATCATTGAGTGAGGTTTCATTGGAAAGGTCTTTTAAAATGATATCGAGGTTTCTACATGCATTTTCTGCTAAAAAAAATATTTTTTTGAGATATATGCTTCTAAAGTTGTGAAAATGTCATACCACGTGACAATGTGAGATTTTGGTTGAGTTGCGGACATGCCTTTTTATACTCTTAACGTATAGATTACGTTACGTTAAAACGCTTAATTAATCCTCAAAAACCTTCGAAAAATAACTAACTCTCTGCCCGCGGCATCGCTCGCGTGGGCTTCGATTTTCTGTATTTTTAAAGAGGCGAGCGCTCTGAATGAGAATTTGGTTAAAACTATTTCCATAGAAAATTATAAAAAAAACTCTATAGTTTTTTTTCATGTATAGTTTTTTTCCTATGTCTATACATGCGCATATATCACTGGTCCTGCGATCGTAATTTTTTAAAGCTTTGTTGTGTTCCTCTAAAAATACAGAAATTAGTAGCCCACGCGTGCGAAGCCGCGGGCGGAAAGCTAGTAATAAATATACTAATTACTTATGAGGCGAGAAAATAAAGTAAAATTAAGTTCGCATGGCTGATTTCTATATAGGTACACAAAAAAATAAAATTATACTTCTTTTGAACGGTGGCAGTTTATACAGAGTGTGCCGTTATAAGTGAAGTATCTTTTCAGGAATGATAGCTGACCTAATAATCTAACAACAAATTACGTCATTTGTATATATATATATTTTTTTATACTTTAGCAGGCCAGCAGAGCATGCGGTTCAACTGATGTTAAGTGAATGAACATCTACGACATCAAAGTATCGTAGATGCCTCGCAGATGCCATTCCTTTCCCATCCTATTGTAATCCTCTCCCAACTTCCTATTACTAGTCCTCTTCTTATCCTCTCCTATTTGATGTTGTAGATGTTCATGGGCCGCGGTGAGTCACTTAACATCTGGTAAACCGCATGCTCCGCTTGCCTGCTGTAACATAAAAAATGTTTAATACTATCCCAAGCTTATCACAACTACCTTAAAACCTGTTTAAAGCGAATGGCGCACTTATTTATTTATGTATGGTAATCATACAAAAGCAAATTACTCTTCATGCTCTCAGCTTACGATTTTCACTTACAATTATACCATTTAAGCCTCCACTGTAAGAGACACTGATACATGCTGGCAGGTAACTGGCATTCGGGTAATGTTACGACTATTTTAGACTGAGAATTATGTTAGTTCCAAAGTCAAAATTATACATCATTTATTATATCATACAAGTATAATAATTCAGGCTGTTTGCATGAATAAGTAAGTAAATATTACTATCACCAGTTTTGATTCACATATTCGCGTTAAAATAAATTCAAGAAAAATAGGTGGTCGTCGTGGATGGTACTATCTATAAGCTTACAACCCGCGGGTAGATAACAAAATTTACGGGTTTTAGATGATTTCCCAAGAAGAAGTGCATCGTAGCTACACTAACAATAGCGTATAAATTTTCAATTACCACTTAAAAATAAATAAACGTATACCATTTTGAATTTCCCGCTTGTGATCTTCATCCGCAAATATTTCCTCCACTGTCATGTCTTTGCTCTTGTTTTCTGGCGACGCTTCCTCCTTCTGCGACGATAAATTTGTTTCAGTGAGTTGCAAAAGTGAACATTTGTTTTCGAGTTAAGAATGTGGAACTATCATTCATTTCTATCATTCTTTCATTCTGCTGTTTGAGTTCAAAGTTCTTTTCTATTTACTAGAGACTTGATAATAATTTAACGATCGTCACACCAGTAGTAGATTAAAAAGAAAAATAGTGAGCCTAAGGAACTAAATGAAATCAAGGACTTCATTAATTTCATTTAGTTCCTTAGGCTCACATAAAAATAAATAAATATTTAGGGACATTTGACACCCCGTCATCTAGGCCCAAACTAAGCAAAGCTTGTACTATGGTAACTGGATAACTGATAGACATACTTAAACATACTCTAATTTATATATACTATAGATACATTTACACCCAGACAATAGAAAATTAAAAAGTTCATCACATAATATTTTTTTAATAAATTGCTGTATCAACTGAGCCAATCTTGTCGTCAAAAAATGAAATAATGGTTTATTACTTTCTTAAATGTCTACGCGTAGGCACCGACACTCATAGACATAGACATAGACGTCTAGACCGATGATTTACACTATAGCACCTATTGCAAGACGGCATTTAAGAAAATAATAAACCATATTTCGTACGTAAATAATAATGTAAAAAAATGTATAATAAACCGCGTTGAAAATCCTTTAAAAAGTATTTTATTTAAAATATTTCGTACTTTTTTTTTGTAACAGCCGGCGAGCGGATCAAGCGGTTCACTTGATGGAAAGTGACTGACCGCAGCCCATGAACATACACAACAGTAAACTGCCGCAGATGCCTTGCCAGCTTGAAGAAAGGGGAGGGGATAAGAGAAGAGGATTGATGGTAGAGGACTAGAACAGGACAGGAGAGGAATGGGAAGGGAATGCAGGCCTCCGGATACCCGCTCACCGTACGAACAGTGCAATACTGCTTCACGCCGGTTTGCTGCTGGGGGGGTGGTAATTATACCGGTTGGAGCTTGGCCCAATCATTATATGCTCGGCTCCCACTCTTTCGTAGCTGCTTACGACACCCACGTGTAGAAATGGGGTGGCGACACATGTATTCTTACCCGTCGCCACTTTTGGAGCGTCTAAGGAATTAAGGATGTTAACTTGTAATTATAATTAAACGAAATTCTTTAAAAACTAAATTCCGTGTCGCGGGTACAAGGGTATGTTTAAAAACGTACCCTTAAAAAAGGTCATATTCAGTTTTAAAATTATTATTTAATAAAAATATTTTTTCACTTGGACCATCACCTTATAGTGCAGTGATGTCGCATCTTGCGATTTTTTCTGTTTACACTTTCACATGTATTGTATAATCTTAATGAAATATAAATAATCTTTAAACCGAATTTGTCATGAAAAAACAAATCGTGACAAGTCTAAACAAAAAGCAGGGTGTACGCCGATTTAGATTAGACATATCAAAAGTAGAATCAATTAATGTAATACTTAACGTTATCTCAAATACCAAGTCTTCTTTGAATAATCTTAAAAATATCTTTATTTTTACCTGTTCGTGCTGATTATGATCTATAAAACTGATTACTAATAGATAGGTATTGATGAGCATTGTTCAATTATGTTCTTATTTAATTTTAAATATCTATATTTATTTAATTTTTAAATTATCTATATAGCTAAAATCGTCCGTTTTAAATCAGTTTTATCAACTAGGCAAGTCACGTACTAGGTTGATTACGATCAAAATAAACAAGGTGACTTTTAATACTTATTAATAACATCTTTTGTTTTATGAAAAAAAACAATGTTTATTTAGCACTTTGAAGTCAACTATGTATAACATTACAAGCACTTGTTCCAATATCATCTTAAAACAATACTTGATAAATATATACAATTTTAAATTATATAGGTGTAAGGTAACACAGCTTAAAAGTATAAAATTAAATTGTATCGTCTATTTTTTTCTATTCTTGTCAAGTATAAAGTGATTGTCATAACTAGCTAGTAGATAACTTTTTGTCAAAAAATAGAACCGACTTCCTCATTCTAAAAAGTAGAAAATAACTTTTATTTATGTTGAAATCTAAACAAAGTCAGTGCAAAATCTTGTTAAATTGAAAATAGTTATTTTCTACTTTTTAGGGTGAGGAATTCGGTTTTATGTTTTAGCAAGAAGTTATCAGTTTTAAATAAACTGATTGAAACAAACACAAGATTATATTAAGTTATCAGTTTTCCCTTTTTAGTGTCATATGAAGGGAAATTTCATCATCTAGTCACAATTAAGTCTCAGAATTAGAGTTTAATGGGTACATACATCCCTAAACCTTAACCGTAGAGCTTATTCTGTTGATTTTCGAGGAGTTCCCTGGAATATCTTCCACGTTAAACTTGAACAAAATTTCTAAAGGACCACACTGACACTCCTTCGAATGCAAAAAAAAAATCGGTCCATAAATGCCGGAGATATGGGATAACATACATAAAATTGCGGTTGAATTGAGAACCTCCTTCTTTTTTTGAAAGTCGGTTAATTATGTATTGTTAGATAATAATAATCATACAAACAGCTGCCAAAGTATTTTCCGATGTAGATAATAATCACATGTATATATGTACTGCTTTATCTCAAACGATTAGGTATATAATATTAAGTCAATTACTTAAATGTTCATTACTGCGAACAACTAAATCAGAATGGTTGTTAAAATTGTATTTTTAATCGCATTTTTGGCGAGTCAAGGTATTTTATTGAATTTCTTATATTTCAAATAGTATTTTTTGTATAATTAAAATTATTTAAAGCTAAATTATATTGCTAAAACATATTTTCTGAGAATAATGGAATTGAAAAAAAATTCATGGTAGATTGTATTGTTACTTGATGGAAATGCATTTTAAAACACATAGAATTAAAGTCCTTTTCACACTATTTCCATAATTTGATAAACTTTATTCAATTTACAACCGGTTCTGAAAAATCATCATCAGGTAGTCCTTTCGGAACCGGCATAATGGAAAAAGACTTCAATTCTATATGCTTAAAAAAATATTTATTTATACTACACATTCACAAATACATATATTTTTTCATACGTTTCAGCTCTCTGCGTAACAGAGGTTCGTCTGAACGATCTAAATGTCCACTACATACAGCATCCTCTCATAGGCACATCTTTCAACATACCATTGGAGCGATTCGAAGACAATCTAACCAACTGTGACATTACCTTCCCCGATGGCATCATGTACACCGTGTATCCAACTGCAAACCACCCGAATTTAGACTTAATGTCCATGCCTCAAGGTCCACAATCTTTAATCAAGAGCTGTTCAGTGATATTACGGAACGTTGGTAAGGAATACAGCGGCGTTTATGAGTTAATGTCTACAGTTCAAAAATATCCAGACGACGAGATTGTTGTTACTCGGCGTAAATTCATTTTGGAAGTCGTTGAAAGCGACTTCAGTTAACTAAGGAGTACGATTTGAGAACCTACTTTTTTGATGTCGGTTAAATATGAAAACGCGATGCTGAAACTTTACCTTTTGTGTACTTTCTATATATTATTGTCTTAATTAGAAAAAAATATTTGATTTTATAATAAATTGCTTGTCTTTTTGAATTAAGTTTTTTTGTAATTTTGGACACTGATCTGTGTAATAAAATGAAGAAAACGATAAATAATTATTTTTTTTATTTTCTGTGTAAGTTCGCCATCAGGGTTATCTGTTGTGAACCTATATGTATGATACTTTTACTTTTAAAAATATGATCGAAATCGAAGGAATCTTTAAAATTGTAAGCTCGATGCGTAACGTATGTTGTTTTTGTTAGAATTTAGGTAAAAACGATTTTAGAGAAATATCCTGATAAAGTAATAGATTTTTATGAGCGTACTAAGTATAGGTCTGATAAGACTGACAATCCTTTTTATCGAGTTCAACCTATAACCCCTTCTGAAGCGAGCTCAATATGAAATATAAATATTTAGCATTAGTATGAAAAATATTTTATAAGTACGTCTACTTGTAATAATATAAATAATATGTAAGATACTTAAAATCTTTCAAGTTTCAAAAGAGGTTTGATAAAGCCAATTTGGAAAAATAAATGATATATAACATTATGCTATGCGAGCGAAGCGCAGATCAGCTAGTTTCTCATAATGACGTTTTAAAGATAAAAAGCCATGATGTTTACTTCTCAGTTTGTACTGAACTTGTCACAGCCCTGAGGCTTTTTTTCAAACGTCAAAAATCCTGTAACCACTATACGATTTTTACACTGTACCTGTAGTACACTTAAGCAATGTTTATCCTGTTATATCTCTAGCAAACACTTATTACCATATTAAACACCTCCAAAACTATGCAAATCAACCACATTCAACCTAGTCGTGAAACTCAAACGCTACAGTTTCTATGTAACTCATTTTCTTGTGAACTAACTACATAAAGTTCTAGTCTTGTATGGATTTAATGTGTTGTCAGCATATTTCGTGTTTAAGTTCTGTATGTCATCTTTCTATACAAATGTCACTTATAAGCTTTTGGCGTATTGGTACCGATTGAGTCTCGTTGCTCCAAAGTCTTATGACGTCACGACCCAACTACCCTCACTTTTGTAATAGTCGTTATGACTGGCTGTGACTTGTTATCGACTAACTAGATCTATTCCCCAATTGTGTACATTCACTGAACATTATATTACTATCAACCTAATTGTCCATAGCAATTATAGGTTTCTCATATATTATTTTCCCCGTGCCTCGGAAAGCACGTGTCGACGTCGTGCGCCTGATCTCTCTCCGGTCGTGTCGGTCTGTCGTCCCATCGAGGTTATGAGAGTGAAGGGATAGAAAGTGCACCTAAGTTTGTTTGTGCACATACTTGTGCACTTTAATATTTCTTGCGTACCTGGCTTGTCTCTGTTGAGATTGGCCACCATGACCGTTAACGGTCGGGGAGGCATTTCTCATATTTTAAATCTGTTTCGGAGTTTGTGGTTGAGGCAAATACGGCTGAAGATATGAAAGAAAAATACTGATAAGTGGTATTTTAACTCAGCATTATCGTATTTCATGGCTAATGAGGCGTGAAGCCTTCTATTTCCCGAACCCTTTTGAGGTCAGCAATCGTATCCGTCAGTAATTATTTCGGATGCTAATACCCCACATTTGCGGGTATATTCAAATTAACATAGTTCCAAATTGTTTAACTACAGACAATATACGTGAAACTTGGTAGTAGTGACGATATTTGAAGGATTATATGTAAATTATAATAACTTTTTGCCAATAAATAGAACCGACCTTTAATTAAAAACTAGTTAGATATGTAAACGAAAAAGTTCCACGTGTACATTTCTACATAAACTATTGGCTCGCTCCGAGCTCACACCTTGCGTTGTAATGTATAAATCAAGAATTTCCATTTGATACCATACTAAACAATATTCGTATTAAACTCGCCTCTATCTTCGTAACCCCCTAGTGATCTCACTCATCAAAACAAGTTTATACATTTGCTTTTAGTTTGCTAAACTATTTATCTAAGAGCGTGTCCATTAACAACATTCTTATGAGTTCTATTATTTTAAGGAGACACTTGTTTTTGTGTTCTTTGCACTACGCTATTATCACTAGCAGTGATCACTATCACTGAGCAAGCTCAAATGGTTTTGTTCTTTTAAGTCTTCACTCTGTGTTACTTATGTTAAGGAGCTGGAAGACCTCAACATTAACGTGATTTTGAAGCCTTTTTGCGTAAGCTTCTGCAGATTTCCTTATGTTATCATTTCTAACGTACCAATGGACATTAACCATATCTCTTAATACTTTATTTTGGAAGGTTTCGATGATTTTTAGGTTGCTTTATTGGCCTACGAAATTTTATCAAGATCTTGACTCTGAGACCTCACTTCTCTTCAAAAACAAAACATTCATAATTGAGAACCATACTTTTTTGGAAAGCTCGTTAAAAAGGGGATGGACTAGAATAGGATTTAGCGTAATTACTTTCTAATGGTTCCCCACAACGCTCCCCTTTGTGCATACTAACCGAATTGAATAAGCTATTTGTGTTGCAGGAATGGATCTGTGATGCTAATTACCTTAGTTAATTGATCAATAATGATGTATTTACTAGTAGACCTTTCGTTAACTAGCTCTTAAATTGACATGCCCTGTTTATTACTGTAGTTGAATGCGGAAAAATAGTAAAGTAGTTGCTAGAGTCTTACCTTGACTTAATTATATGAAATAATATACTCTCTG
Source organism: Phoebis sennae (assembly GCA_001586405.1). NCBI lineage: Eukaryota > Metazoa > Arthropoda > Insecta > Lepidoptera > Pieridae > Phoebis > Phoebis sennae. Next base: position 81,942 of record LQNK01002259.1, on the reverse strand, counting down.
CATTGCAAATGAATTAATAAAACATACATAATTTTTGTCGCCTGGAAGAGATCACTCCTGAGTGATAAGGCCGCCTACTGTGTTGAGAAATTAGATGTAAGAAACTATATATATTTTATTATTTGTATTTTTCGCGCCTTGGTCAATTGACCAAGGTATTATGCTGAGCTAAGGCCTTTTCATAGATCAAGATACCCTTTTACGACTTTATTTTGTCTAATGTCCATTTTGTTTAAGTTTGTCTTTGTGTGTGTAATGAATAGTTTATATAGATAGATAATTTTAATTCATGGAACAGAATTAATACTACTATATAAACTAAATATTTTTTGCAACGACCTATGCGTTTCACAAAAAACATTACTGCTGTCCTAGATTTTTAATGTCAAGACCAAAATAATAAGTAAAGAACGACCCACTTAAAATTTATGTTTAAAACTTTTCTTTCACACAATTTGTATTCTTGTTCCACGCATTATTAACGAAGAGTGATGGCGGAGAATTATCTGCGTACGCTTCCGCAGTTACATGGATTTACGACCAATCAACGGGTCGGCCCGACCTCTAATCACCTCCGTAATTGATCTACAATGAGGTATTTACTGGTGGTAAATTTTCGTTAACTAGCTGAAATATCAACAGTGCTTTATTCACTTTGAGACTGCAAAGTGAAGTCCCGTGTCCCCTACTGTATGAGACTTTAATAATTTTATAAAAGTTTCAAGGAGTCAAAACTATGGCATCATTTAAACTAGGGGCTCACTCCGAACTAGACCTCGCATTGTAATGTATAAATCAAACCCTTCATTTTATACCTCACTCAGGTATATATACTATCTTTATAACCTCCCTACCCATCTTCTAAATATTTTGTCTAAACAATTCGTCTACAAAATTTTATCAAGATTGAATAAACAATACTCATCTGGAGTAGATTGCTTAAAATATACCCATTGTGCTATATGTAGTGACTTTTGCATTAATAGATCATCGAGCAAACATTTATTTTTACATACACACACTCGCTGAACCAGTGTTTATTGTGATACAGAAGATACTTTATTTGATATTTTACGAGTTCATACGTTATCAATATACGGTAGTAATTGAGAGTACAGAGATAAAATCTAATTTATACGTTGAAGACTTCGCAAATAACCGATAGTAATTTCATTAATAGCTTTCGACAATCTTTGTGTGTACTAATCAGATACTTGGCAAAAATACGGATTTCTAAAACTGATAATTATATAATGCTCTCAATCTGTTCCAATTTCGTGTGGTTGCAATCAAATTTTTTTCTTTACAGTGCAAATTTCCAGAAATGCTTCCCGTGTCTGTATGTTGCCATTTCTTCGGTGGCTTATTTATGATGATTTCATTGATCGTTTCATGATAATTTATTTTTTATCGAGATATGACTTAACGATTATAAATCAGGATGTTTTTAAATGTAAAAAAAGATAAGCATTCAAAATATTTGATAATCGGACACGAGGGGAATTACGAAAATATATCATCTTTTCGTTGTTGCCATATAGCTATAACTCAATAAGCATTTTTTGTTAATAAGCAAAAACTATGCCTTTTCAGCACAATATTTTCAAATACTTTAACGGCTATTTTCAATAATGTATCAATGATTATGGATAGATTGCTATGTCAAATTATATGACAATAGATAAACAAAAGTCATAGCAAATCATCCGTCATTAGGATATTGAAACCAAAGTAAGTACAAATAGATAGATTTGTCTGACTTTAGTAAGCAAAACAAGGGATAGATAAAATATCATATCATCCCCAAAGTCCCTTAGATACTAAACCTCAATCTATTTATCCCTCGTAACTGAACACGTCCTGATATCCCATTACAATACAGAAAATTTGGTAAATTGGCTCACTGACTTCCACTGACTTTGCAACTTTGTCATGTTATTTAACAGATTTGACAGAACATTGAGTTTTACACCCGTATTCTAATACGTACCTCGAGAATACCTCGACTTCACTCAACCTCTGTCAACGAAAATTATCATTCTGAGTCGGAAAAAAACTCTATTAACTCACGTCCACTCACGTTAAGAAAATTTCGGAGAAGAAAATTTAACACCTCCATTCGTTACTCCGATATATTTATTAAAATATTATATTTTTATGTTATGTATCTACGATTGAAATTTGTCATACGTCATATTTGACGTAACCTGAGTGGAAGTAAAATTAAAGTAACTTCTTTACCGATATTCTACCAGAAGACATGACGTTGGCAAAATCCGTCAGTGACAGGACCGCCATTAATTAAAAGAAGAAGGAAATTCTTAGAATACTGGTGTTAGAGACTACATTGATAACGACGCCGCGAAGGCTTGCACTCTTGAGGTGATTTATATAAAAAATTTTGTCTGTGAGATTTTCAGTATGTATTCAGAATACATTTAACAAATCGGCTCAATGACTCTTCTGGCTTCACGGTTTGCACTGTTGAGGTGTGAGGTTTAAGGGGATTTACTTTAATGATGTATTGACTTCACATGCTTGGGTAATACAAAAAACTTCGTCTTCGAGTTATTTAGTAGAACATGATGCATTTACAACACATTAGACAAATTGATTCACTGGCTTCACGACGGTTTGCACTCTTGAGGCGTGAGGTTTGAGACGGTTTAATAGATGAGGTATACTGTTCACATGCTTGGGTGATATTAAGAACTTCGTCTATGAGATGCATAGTACAATTTGAAATATTAATAATACATTAAACAAATTGATTCACTGACTTTACGACGGTTTGCACTCTTGAGGCGTGAGGTTTGAGGCGGTTTAATAGATAAGGTATACTGTTCACATGCTTGGGTTACATTAAAGGTCGTCTATGCGATTTTTAGTACAAAGTGAAGTATTAACAATACATTAAACAAATTGGCTCGCTGGCTTCTCGAGTTTGAAGCGGTTTAATGTACTGTGGATGAAATATATTGCTCACATGCTTCGATTGTATAACGAGGTTGTAGAGATATTAAATAGGTTATGAAGTGAGTTTTTACATTTAAAATATCTGCAACAAATTTGTGATCTAAAAATAATAGGAACTAAAATATACAGGTCTAGAGGGCTTAAAATGCTATATACAATGATGTTATATGAACGCTTATAGAAAATGATGTCGCCTGTAAAAAAATTATATCCCACTAATCGTACAAATTATCAGAAAAATATCCTCATTTTATTAGCTTTTAAAAAAGTATACATTTTAATATTTTCTAGAGTAGAAGTGACGAAAAGAAATTTATCAGACGAAAGTCGGTATCGGTAGCAAAAAAGGTGACATCAATTTAGTCCAGACATAAGCTGCGGCATGGTATTATTTATCTAGCTGAGCTATCTCGAAAACTATGTATTTTCGCGGAAAATAAATGTAGCTTATTTGATAAACTTTTAAGCTCTCTATCGCACCCGAGTTACCAATACAGGATTATATTAAAGATAAATTGATTTAGATAAAATGTGAATTATTAATTTTGAAATATTTCAACGTATTTCAATAACTAGTGGAGATGCAATGTTTTCATTCAAAATTAAATAAAACATAAGAAGCGAAAATTTTACAACATCAAATCAAAATATGAGCAGCTGGTATTTCTCAGAATCAGAATAATTTAAAAATATATCAATTCATATCACAAGAATAACATACTCCTATTTATTTAAAAATAGAATTTTTATTACATTATTCATAATTTAAATTTTTACGTCGTCAAAGCAATAAGACTACCAATGATACTTTTAATATTACTACTCTTATTTATAATTTTCTGCGGTGTGTATATAATAAAGAGAGATAAATATCTTCATTGTCTATCTTTGTCTTGTTTTTGTATTTAGATTTTTTACGATACGTGGAAACTATAACGCACCGCGCTAAATAGTAGTTAATTCTGTTGCGTACACTACGTATTCACTTAACTACAACATACGACCCCCTCCATTTTTCTTTTGTAAGGATGTTTTCCTGCCAACAACAAACATATAAGAAATCTTTTAAATCGTCTCAAAAGTTCACGAGCTTGCAGTGACCAAGGAAAACAGGATTGCAGTAGATTTTATCACCTTGCCTCATCTATCATGGAACGTCTCCCATTGTTAGTCAGTAATTACGGACTGTTCTTTTATCTGCCAGTCTGCAGATAATTAACTCTTCCCTAATTAACTTCACTGTCGCTCCATTATCAGTATCTTTCCGGAATATTCTAATGTTAATATCATCACATTTTTTGTTGAAGTAGCAAATTACTGAATACTATTTGTCTTCCATCTACACTAATATTATCTTGATTTTTTGTATGTTTGTTTGTTTGAAATGTTTGGTTGACGATCCGATTGGCGTAGTGGATGTGGCAATGGTCTATTGCGCCGAAGGGCGTAGGTTTGATTCCCACGTGTAGAAAATTATGGTGCGATGAACATTGTATTTTTTTACTGTCTGGGTGTTTTTCTATTTAAAGTGTGTATATATATAAAAAAGCGTGTTTAGGTATGTCTCTTTGTTAAATTTCCATATTACAAGCCTTGCTTAGTTTGGGACTAGATGGCGTAGAGTTAAATGTCCCAGAATATTTATTTATTTAACTGAAAATGATCCGAAACTACTAGACACATTTGTAGATCCTTCACCATTACCTTCATAATAACTGATGAATATAGGCTATAAAAAATTATGCTACGGTAGCGAAATATCACGGAAAAGCTAGTCTATTATAAATTATATCTCCCTTTATTTACGACGGTAATTAAATACTTTTCTATTGTTTCCGTGCAATTTGTGAACAAGCGCTCTTCCCTAATTAGCTTCATAGTTTTATATTTTACTAGCTTTTCCTTTGTTGTTTTCGGCCTTGTAGCATAATGTTATATTATAGCCTAGAAACTTCCTTAAATAATGATCTATTTAACACACAAATATTTTCTACACAGTAGTTCCAGAGTTAAAATTTTCAGCTTTACATTATCAGTATAGAAGTACAGATTAGGATGTATATTGTATAGATTGTTTTTGTTTAAGACGCATACGTATTTAGTATTGTTATTTTGTCTCCTGCTCAGTCTGTAGATAGTCAGCTCATTTTTTATTAAGTTCACAGTTTACAAGTGTGGGTACCACCCCCGCAGAAGATCGGTGTGAAGCAGTATTGCACTGTGTTTCGTAGGGTGTGCGATAGCCCAATTTCCCACCATTGATCTTATCCTTATCCCCTAAATATTTCTAAAGAAAAAATCCAAAGCCCTCGTTGCGTGAAACGAGACAAACTTTTTTGTATTTGCTTTTCGACGTTAGTCGAGTCTTCGGCGCACTCCATCTGCCTTTTATTCACTAACTGTGAGTACAACATACAAAGTCACTCAGCTAATGAGAATAGTTCGCTCCGACCGCTACAGTGAACGGACTTAAAAGCTGGGAAGTTAATTAAGGAAGAGCTAATTGCCTGAAGACTGGACGGGAGACAAAATGGATTTTTATTTATGTAATAAATAAGCATGCGGTTCACCTGATGTTAGAGACTGACCGCAGCCCATGAACATCTATAACAGCAAAATGTCGCAGATGCCTTGCTGGCTTAAAGGAAGGGGAATGGGAGAGTATTGATGATGGGAAATTGAGAGAGGAGTGGAACAGGATGGGAAAGGAATGGGATGGGAATACAGTCTATGGACATTGACAACAATAAATAAACATCATCAGTTTGCAAATCGCTCATCAGCTTTTGCTATCGGAGTACACGCTTCTCATTATTTTAACATCTTTATAAATTTTATTCTTCATTGATCCAGTTAACACAAGTCCGCCAGTCGATAAGAACTTTGTATCGTTAGTAAACGACCGTTTAAATTTAAATCTTTTTCATAAATTAATGTAAAAACTTGCTATTATTGTAATTTTAATTACTACCGTTGATTTTTTTATGTGTTTGTACGTGTCTTATAGAAACTATCTTTCTAATGTTTTTTTTACCGACCACTTTATAAAGAATTCAGATACGCAATTGTTTTTTAGTTAAAGCTGCATAACCATTAGCTTCTGTTATCTGAAGACATTATTTTAATTGTGTTTCGAGTAAATAAAAATAATTGACCGAGCGAAGCGAAGTCATCAAGCGATTGTTTATTTGCATGTAAGTATGAAAAATAAAATACTTTTTTAAGGATTTTAAAGGCGGTTTATTATACATTATTTTACATTATTATTTAACCCGACGTTTCGAGCACTTTACAGCGAGCGTGGTCACGGGAGACGGTTAAATAATAAATAATAATCTATACATATAATAAAACAGTAACCGAACCATTTCTGTACATTGAATATTTTTCAAAAAGAGTAATTGGTATGAAACATGTATGTTCTATAGATACCAAAACCATGGTTAGAATTTTTTTTTTCTGTTTGTCTGTTTGTCTGTTTATCTGTTTGTCTGTTTGTCTGTTTGTCTGTTTGTCTGTTTATCTGTTTGTATGTGCGTCAATCACGTAATAACCACTGGGCAGTTTTTGATAAAATTTCACATGCTGATAGATCAATATTAGGTGCAAATTATAGGCTACATTTTATTTGAAAAAAATAATTTTAGGGGTGGCTCTCCATACATGTGAACGGAGGGTAAAAAAATAAATTCGCAATTACATCATAAAATTTTATGTCATTAGATAGGTCTTTAAAAATGAAATAGAGGTTTGTAAATGCGTTTTTTGCTAAATTAAATATTTTTTGAGATATATGCTTTTAAAGCCGTGAAAATGTCATACCACGTGACAATGTGAGATTTTGGATGACTTGCACTCATGTCTTTTTATACTCTTAACGTATAGACACGGTAAAACAATCAATAAATTCTCAAAACCTTCAAAAAATAACTAACTGTCCGTCCGCGGCTTCGCTCGCGTGTGCTACAATTTTCTGTATTCGGAAGAGGCGCGCGCACTGTGAGATTTTGGTGAAACCTATTTCCATAGAAAATTATAAAGACACTATAGACATGCGCATATATGAGCGGTCCTGCGACCGTAATTTTTCTAAACTTTTGTCGCGCGCCTCTAAAAAATACAGAAATTAGTAGCCCACGCGTGCGAAGCCGCGGGCGGAAAGCTAGTGTATAATAAACCGCCTTTAAAATCCTTTAAAAATATTTTATTTAAAATGGAAAGTACTCGAGTAAAAACAAACACAAGATTATACTAAGTATGAAAAACTTTGTCCGACGATAACGTGAGCATAGTTTATCGGATTTCAATTAAATTCCATAATATAAAAATTCGAATAATTGTAACTAAAGGAAATGTCAAGTTCGAAGATAAATGAAATTACTGGGAAGGATTGCGATGATATAATGATGATGATTATTATATCTCGAGTATGGTTTATCCGATCTTGATAAAGTTTTGTACACAAATATTACCTACAGATAAAAAGTCTTCAGTACAAAAATGAGCGAAATCGGTTTGAGAGTAACAAAATATATGAGGGGGTGAAATAGGCGTTTTTCATATGAATATAGCCGAGGGTGGTATCAAACGAAAGCTCTTGATTTATACATTACAATGCGAGATCTAGCTTGGAGCGAGCCACTAGTAAAATTGAATTACCTGTATCATTTTGATTGTGAGGAAGGATTCAGTTTTCACACCATCGCCCAGCGGTATGTCCACGACCACCTCCAGTCCCTATAAAAATAATAGTATCATTAAAAAAATGGTAAACTCGATTTTCTTACATTCTTATCGTTACTTCCTTCCTTATCCTTCCTTACAGAGTAACTCTGTCTGTATGTGTGTCTCTTCTTCATGTTAAAACAACTGAACCGATTTGAATGATATTTTGTACAGAGATTGTTTGAAACCTAGGAAAGGACATAGGATAGCTATAACTAGCTAGGATATAGGATTGATGTGCTTTTTTCAGAATCAATTTCATTTGCACTATATAGGGAATATAATTACAATTAGAGATTGAAAGAAAAAGTTAAATTTCAACTTCAATGATGAATAAATGATTGAAATTACAAAATAATCTATCCTGTTATTACGTCATTTATTTTCAACCTTGCTTATTTGATTTCTTATCAATAAAATAAATAATTAATAATAAATATTCCCGGACATTGAACACGCCATGTAGTCCTAAACTATACTATGGAAACTAGATAACTGATAGACATACATAAACATACTTTTTTTGGAAATACATACATACTATAGATAAATTAACACCCAGACAGTAGAAAATTACAATGTTCATAACATAATTTTTTACTCGTGAGGATCGAACCTTTACCCTCCAGCATAATAGACCTTTGTTGTATCTGCGCCAATCTTAAAACTAAAAAAAAAGTTCCTCCTAACCGAATTTCGGTCACGGCGGCCAATCTCTACAGAGATCTGCCAACTGCGCGGGAGATATTGTAGTGCACAAGTGTGTACGCAAACACAGGTGCACTCTCTTTTCCTTTACTCTCATAGCCCGATGGGGGCAGACCGACACGACCGGAGAGAGACCAGGCGCAGGATCGACGGCGACACGTGCTCAATCTTAATAATCTTATATTAAAACTACAAAGTACATTTCCATACATCAATAAAGCCTAACCATAACCAAGTGTAATCAAAGTGGCTGTAGAAAAGAGTAACTATCGAGTTTCTTGCCGGTATCTTCTCGATAGAATCGACTTTCCGAACCGGTGGTAAATTTTAAAAAATGCCTATTCATAAGTACTTTGTAAAAAGTTTACATGAATAAAAATATTTTCTTTTCTATTCTATTCTATTCTATTCTAACCATAAATAAATATTCCATATCGATGAAAGGTAAGGCGTGATAAATTCAGTGGCGTTTTTATCATCTCCCCATCGCGATCAGGTGACAAAGGATAAACTGGAATTAATGATCCAAACCGAAATGTATACTCTATAGTAAGGCTGTATCTATAATAGTGAATTTTGTTTGAACGACCGGTATTGAATACACTTATTCACTAGAGTAATTACATTATAAGCATCTTGATAAGGTGACACGTGCGCGGGATAAAAAAGATCGCAGGATAAAGTACAGTATACGGTTTACCTGATGTTAAGTGATCGCAGCCCATGAACATCTGCTACATCAAATGTAAAAGATGCCTTGTCGGCTTGACGGAAGGTGAGGAGTTATATCAGTACTAATATTATTAAGTGGAAAGGCTTGTTGATATATGAAGAACAGATATACGCAGGAGGAACCGCGGAGCTCAGCTACTTTTTTGAATATAGGACAATGTTTTGAAAACAATTTATTAACTGAGAAAGAATTTGATCTTTGCGAAATAGCGTTATGTACACGTTTGAAAAGTGACCATTGAAAATGCATCGAATATTATTGTGAAATAGATTTTAAACAAAGATTTTAGTGCAAATAGATAATTAATATCAAAACCGATTTCACCAATTCGCATTAAATAGTATAAAAATATTTCAATATAAAGTACGAATAGTGCTGCTAGTATGAATAAAGCCTTAGCTAAAGAAAATGTATCTAAGTGACGCGAATAGATCGGTGACGGCGCTGAAGGAACCCTTTATATAGTGACAATGACATATCTTACAACAAGCTCGCGAGCGTGTGTGAAAATCATTTCTCTTCACCTTAGTACATGAGGCAAAACCGCGGTAATATTAACGTGATTCATTATTAATTCGCACTAAAATTTGCACGCCATTATCAAAAATAACCACCAATTGTATATTTACATTCTGCAAATAAAAGAATTTTGATTTTTGATTTTTTACTGGAACAGAGTTAATTCGCACTAAATTTTAACAGACTGTATAAGGCGTTATCAAAACTAACCAATTGTATAACTACATTCTGCAAGTAAATGAATTTTGGCTTTTGATTTTCGACTAGAACAGAGAGAGAATTCATTCATAATAAATAATAAATATTCCTGGACATTTAACATAACGCCTTCTAGTCCCAAACTAAGCAAAGCTTGTACTATGCGAACTAGTTCACTGATAGACATACTTAAACATACTTTTTGTAAATACATACATACTACAGATAAATTAACACACAGACAGTAGATAATTACAATGTTCATCACATCATGTGATTTTCTACTCGTGGGGATCGAACCCACATCCACCGGCATAATAGGCCATTGCTGTATCCACTGCTCCAATCGGGTCGGTCGCTAATAATTAACTATAATGTTATTATCAACATAGCTTTAGCAAAATTAGTATATCTATGTGATCCAAATTTTAATAATTTTATGTAGTGATCGCGGTATATCTTGAATACCTCGTTGGTGGTTGCATCTTTGACTACAGATCGAGGGGTTTCAGAATCACGGGTGGGGCCAAAAAAAATGTTAAAGGATTTTTCTGACAAAGAAATCTCAGTAACAGCCCTGAGTCTGGAAGTTGGCGGTGTTGGAGCACCCCCGTGCCTCGGAGAGCACGTAAAGCCGTCGGTCCTGCGCCTGATCTGTCGCCTGCCGTTCCATCGGGTTATGAGAGTAAGGGAATAGAGAGTGCACCTGTGTTAGCTGTATAACTATAGAATAATAGCGTACATACAACCGATTATTGAACAGTCAATTACGAACAAAGTTTCACGTAAAGGGTTCCCTTAATGGTGACAAGTGACAAGTTTGGCGTATAAGGAAATCATTTCCATTCATCTTAATACATGCGGAAACACGCTCCATTTGCTGAATGGCAAAGTTTTTGTCACTTAATCATTATTTACATGACACGTTGAAAGGGAAGGGAATAACCCTGAAAGCTTTGTGAGTATATTGAAAGAGAAGCAAGCTCCTAGCAGATGATCTCCGTCAAGCAGTATTACACTGAGTTCACCCATCCCATTCCTCTCCCGTCCTTTTTATTGTACTTCGAACTTCCCGTTATTGATCCTGTCAGCTTCCTTCAAGCCAGCAAAGCATCTGCGACACTTTTATGTTGTAGATGTTCATGAGTTGCGGTCAAACACTTAAAATCAGGTGATACTCTGTTGTGCCATAAAAAAGACCACCGCTCATCGTACTGTTACACTGTCCAATATTGCTGACATGGGCTATAAACCCCACCGGCCAATACATCGGTGTCAGCAATATTCTATGTTTATAATGGCTTGTATTTCTAGTTTACGGGTTTCTCTCTTAATGGTCGCAATACCACTTAAGCTACGGAAGGGTTAGATCTACCGGCTTAGCTTGAGAGAAGTACCAGTAACGCGCGGGGTGCATGGGACGAATCCCTTCTAAAATTAATAGTGTATATTTGCGTATGTGTTGTGTAATATGTAGTTTACTAAATATAACAATAAACTGATATTGAAATTATTTTTTCGTGTTTTATTTAAACACAATTACGCCCCAACCTAACAGTACGAAACACAGAGACTCCTGTACCCATCTGTTTCGTGTAAACACACTCACCGCGATAGCAGTATCAACAAGCAAGTATATAGGTTTGTACGCGTGTGTCACTTTAGCAGCGGCTAGGTACAAACGACGGGCTTGCACTTTCCGAGGTTCTAGTACCACCTGCAATAATATTCTGTTAAAAAGAAAGAAATAAAACACATTTATTGGGGTTACATTATAAAAAGAAAGGAAATAAAGTAGTGATACATAAAATTATATTATAGTACCTTACCACTAAGTGGGGACCTACCGCACTTAGTGGTAAGGTGATGTTACAAACTAGAATACTTCTTTATAATGTATAAAATAATTTATTGGGTTTATTATAACGCGAGTATTTTCCATATTAAATGCGAGCTGATCCACGCGGCTTCGCCCCGCAGCATAATGTTATATAATATTATAGCCTATAAAAATCGGTCCAGTAGTTTTTGAGTCTATTCATTACAACCAAACAAACAAAGTTTTCCTCTTTATATTACTAGTGCAGACTAGCTGTGCTCCGTGATTTTCCCCCGCGTTTTTTTTTATATTTTCCCTATGATTTTCGGAATAAATACTATCCCATGTTACTCTTTGTTTCAAAGAATCTCATCCATAATGGTCCTGTAGTTTCGGAGCCTATTCAATACAAAGAAACAAATCTTTCCTTTTTATAATATAGACACATGCCTTTTAACGGAGTTTATAATGAACTAGCTTTCCGCCCGCGGCTTCGCTCGCGTGG
>LQNK01002259.1:50903-66097 GCA_001586405.1 Phoebis sennae | reverse complement strand
TATAGGTTTGTAGGCGTGCGTCACTTTAGCGGCGGCCAGGTACAAACGTCGGGCTTGCACTTTCCGAGGCTCCAGTGCCACCTGCAATAATATTCTGTTATAAAGAGAGAAAGAAAAATAAAAAAGCTATACATAAAATTATATTATAGTACCCTTGCAATGGGTCCACACTCAGTGGTAAGGTGTTAAAAACTCAAATTTTTCTTTATAACGTATTAATTAATTTATTGGGTTTACTTTTACGCGAGTATTTTTTGTATTGAATACTAGCTGAGTCACGCAGCTTCGCTCCCGTACCATGATGTTATATATATTATAGCCCATGTTACTCGTGGATAACTGTTTTTTCCAGTAGTTTTTAAGCCTATTCATTGAAACCAAACAAACAAGCAAAGTTTTCCTCTTTATAATATTAGTGTAGATGAATTAAATTATTTTAGTGTCTCATTTTTAAATTTCTAATGACTAAGCAGGTGATTAATAGACTATAAAATTTTTTAAATGTCTGATATGAATATTGAATATTGATAAATTTCACTTACTTGAATTTCAATAGAATCATATGCGTTAAGATCAAAATCGTTCGGCGAAAACGTAATATTTAACAAATCTTCGCCATCTAAAAATAAAGAAATTTTGAACGTCTTTTTTGTTCAGTTTGAGTAATATAAATATTATATATTGCACAAATTTAACGCCTTAAGGGTCCTACCTTCTACTAATGCTACCACTTCCTACTAATATTTTAAAGTTTGAATATTTGGCTGATAAGATGTTCAAATGTTTGGATGTTTGGATATTTGTGTGTCAATCATACATCAACTACTAAACTGATTTTAGTGAAATTTTGGTTATTAGCTGGATGAGATGGTACGCTACTTTTTACTATCGAAATAGTCGCGAGTGAATCCGCGGGCAGAAGCTAGTTAATATGTCTGTAAAGATACTACGTTTAAAGTTTATCAGTTCAATATAGGACACTAACAGTATCAGACACAAGAGCGCTCTTAATAAGCTTAGTTCTAAATAGTCCTTTTATTATAATTGTATTCGAAGTTTCAGACGCCCTTGGAGTTTATAACGTGCTTCTTGTGCTCCGCAGTTTCAGCCGCGTATTCCCGTGGGATTTGATCAAAATCCTTTATTAGCGGATGCCTACGTCATAACATCTACCTGCATGCCAATTTTGAGAAGTGCAGCGGTTTGGGTTTGCGTTGATTGATCACTATATCACTCAGTCACTATTGAGTTTTATTTATATAGGTAGGAGGTATACGGGGCATTTCTGTGGACTTCAAATGTCAACTGGAATTTGGGAACCACTGAAAATCAGTTGTGTGTCTTCTTTTAGGAAGGCTTGAAGGAAAGGACGGGGATAAGGAAATAATTAATGATGGGATATTTGGAGACGAGTAGAGCGGGATGGGAGAGGAATAGGGTGTGAACACAGAAGTTTCTCTTTTATATTAATCAATGCTCTATTGCGCCGAAGGATGTGGATTCGATTCAAATGAGTAGTTCCACTGTCTAAATGTTAATGCAAAATTAAGTCGAATAAATCTCACGTGATTTATGAGTATCCCCAATTAGTAAAATAAGTTGAAGAATTACCGATCGGTTTCTGCCACTTGACACTAGTAGGTAATGGTGTTAAGTTGGTACATCTGAGAAGATAGCAGCTCTTAAATCCCATGGTAAGAGCAAAGCTTGGGCGGAGCACTGCACAATGTCGCTGCGAATTCATGTCTAAGGAACAGACCTTACCTGCAATTGTTGATAAATATTAATGTTTTATGTGAAGGCTTGTATTTCTAATAGAATTCAATGTGGAAGAAATTTAATGAACGATTTAGGTAGAAAGGAAAAGCTATTAATATCAGAAATGGTTAAAAGGTGTCAAGAATCAAACAAAATGTACGTTTAGGGCATTCTCAACACAGTTGTTGAAATTATTAACTGGTTTACTTTTTTGGGGCAATAAGGAGAGAACATATTTTCATAAATTCGGAGCCTATCGATACAGACAAACAAACAAGCAAACCTTTCTCATATCCTCAATTATTTATTAACTTTTAGCTGGTAGAATTACCGAAGGACCAAATATATAAATAAGAATAGCATAGCATACAATAGCTTTTTCCTCCACACATAAACTATTGAAATTAAACTAGCTAGTATATCACTACTCTCTCAAACATTATATAACTAAAAATAGCATAAGAATCAGGTTGTTTTGAAGATTTAAGCATACAGATAGCAGTAAGCGACGTTGTACTATAATATATAATCTTAATTTTTATTTTTATTACAAAGATTTTTATCATAAAATGACAATCTCATTGTCCCTATTTCTAAATATAAGGAAACATCGATGGAACTTATTACTACTTAACTTAAAACTACATAGCATTAAATAAAGTAGTAATTAGTTTTTTTTTTTTATGTTATAGCAGGCAAGCGGGGCATGCGGTTCACCTGATGTTAAGTGACTGACCGCATTAATTTAATCTTAACTTATACCGTTCCTAGTACACCTATGGGTTTGAATATCCACACTTACAATGCCCCTTCTTATCGCCATGACAGGGCAGCACGCGCGCTCGCACCACTGGCGCCAGCACTCGGTAAGCTAGTAGCGTGGCCCGCGCCTCAGTGCCGGCCACTGTGTGCACCATGCACACGTCGCCCATTGTTCTGTGCACTTGGATCAGGGTGGCCACTGCACCATCCGTCTATAGCATAAGCGAAACAATTTGCTACAAAAATCTAATACTTTTTGTTTAACTTTGACACTACAGTTCGAACATTGCTTCGGTGCGTAATAATAATAATAGATTTTCGGCTACGGTGGCCAATCTGTATAGAGACTAGCCAGTAAGAGATTATAGTGCACAACTGTACGCGCGAACACAAGTGCACCATCTATTCCTCTACCCTCATAACCCGTTGGGACGGCAGACCGATACGACCGGCGAGAGATCAGGCGCAGGACCGACAGCTTTATGGGCACTCCGAGGCACGGAGGTGTTCCAGTTTAACTTGAATACTTAGAAACGAGACATTAGGCTGGCGAAGCACCAACAAGACTTTAAGTGTCTCAGATGGTCATGGGCTGTGGTAAACCGTTTGTCAAAAGCGCGCCAATTGATTATTAAATTAGTATTGCTGTTTAGTTTATCCAAATTATTGGTAATGATGTCTACTATAATATTACCCAACCTACAAAATCTCAGCAGACTTCTAGCGTAATATTGCAATGTAACTGTAGTGCCTCGTTGATCTCTGCGGCGGACGAAGGCTAGCATAAATTTGCTATCTAAAATACCAACCTGACGGGCATCTCGGATTGAATATTCATAAGCATCGCACCCGTTCATTTATCTTCATAAATGTGGACAAAATAAAAGAGTAAAAGGGTTTGCGACATGGACAAACAGATCCAACTCGAGTCACATAAAATCTGATGTTCACTACATTTTAACATTGGTATTTGGTGAAAGCGTGATAATTCTGCCCATGCAAAGTTAACTTGGATTCTTAAAAGGGAAAATGATACGTAGGATAAATACAAAAGTTTGGAAGAATGTATTAATGTTTTTCACATATTGCAGCAAAAACTATTGATCGGGGATATAAGACACATCAAAGTAATATAAAGGATACAAAATATTATATTTCCACGAGATATATAACAAAGCCATAAATTAATAATATTAGTTAACGGCGGTTTATTAATCTATACTAATATTATAAAGCTGAAGAGTTTGTTTGTTTGTTTGTTTGAACGCGCTAATCTCAGAAACTACTGGTCCGATTTGAAAAATTCTTTTAGTGTTAGATAGCCCATTTATCGAGGAAGGCTATAGGCTATATATCATCCCGATATTCTACGGGAGCGAAGCCCTGGTGCGCAGCTAGTTCAGTTATAAATAAAATAGTAAAAATAAATGTGGTATCTGTGGTACTCACATCAGGCGCAATCACGCTGTATCGCAAGGTAACACGTTGATCATGGGCAAGGGAACCTCGTGTGGGCGTCAGCATCGCACATGAGCAGGTCCTCTCCCGGCATTGCAGGCACGGCGCCCGGCCGACGCACGCTTTGGCCGTGCCCCGTCCGCCCCACCAGTTAGTGCACAATGCCCACCAGCTGATCTGCGTGTGTGATATGCTGCTTATGAGCTAAGAGTCAACACACCGACTCACTCTAAGTCAAAAATCAAAGTCAAAGGCAAATTAAAAGACAAAGTCAAAGTCAACGTCAAAGTGAAAGTCAAAGTCAAATACAAAACAGTTTTTTCTAATCAACCTCTTTCGGAACGCTTTTAGAACGTCGTATACATTTACATCTTCTATCTATACATATAATAAAATTGTAGAGTAGCCGTGTCTGTACATTCAATATTTTCAAGAAAAAAATAGTGTTTCGTGTTTCATTTATCATTCTAAACTCAAAACACTGATTTTTAGAATTTTTGTCTGTTTGTCTGTTTGTCGGTTTGTCCGTTTGTCTGTTTGTCTGTTTGTTGGGCGTTTGTACGCAGTAAACTTCAAAACGGCTAAACCGATTTAAATACGGTTTTCGATAATGTATTACGGCTAGCCCCCCGAAGGTTTTAGTGTTTGTTTCATTTAAATCGGTTAACAAATAAAAAATATATGAGGGTTCAAAGTGATCCATCAAAACACATCATCAATGCGCGTAGTTACATTAAATTTAATCTTTTAAGTGTTATTTAAAGCACTTTTATTGATAAATGTAGCCTTCTCTTGATCTCGAAAGTAGATTACGATCATGGAGGCTAATCACAACAAAGACTAACCAACATGCAGAAGATATTATTTGCGTCCATAAGCAAATATGTGTTAAATCCATGGAAACATCAACTCTTTTATCCTGAGAGTACACCGATGGATATCCAAAATATCAATATTTTTTCAAAAAAAATAAAAAAAAAATATTAGAATTATATAAAACTGAACAGTGACACTTTTGTTATATTTAATGTAGGATATACTTCGAACTTAAACCTTTTACGAGATATATTTTTACAAACGTAGGTTTCTAAATCTTAAAAATTGTCATTCCACCTCTACTTCGAAAATCCACAATGTATAGAAATTTGAGGTCCACGCGGGCGAAGCCGCGGGCAGAAAGCTATAATTAATATTTTCAAAGTGAAATAAGTGCGTGCGTGTCTGCAAAGCATATCTTTCTTTCAGACTGCTAGATATCCTTACTAATGTTATAAATGCAAAAGTAACTTTGTCTGTCTGTATATCTGTCTCTTCTTTACGCCTAAACCACTGAACCGATTTGGATGAACAAATATTGTTTTGTACAAATATCGTTTGAAACCCGAGAAGGTGCATAGAATAATCGTTTTTTGTTACCCGAAGAATATGCTAGAAGACATATTTTACAAACATTTAGACGTGAATAAAAATTCCTAGCCGAGCTTACCACTAATGATTCACAAAAACAGAGAAAATAATAGTATTTATTACTGATAAATCTGAATAAATCAAAAAGACATAAAGACCAGTAGAACATAAATCTTCTAAATAAAAAAATCTTACATGCTGATGCGTATCATTGTGTACCGTCAGTTCAGTTTGAACCTTGGCCCCAGGAGGAACTATCCCCAACCACTTCACAGCCGGCCGTAAAGATGGATGTCGCGTGCTATAGCATCTCTCTATCTCACTTGCTGATCTCCACTCATTGTTGTCTGCTATCAATCTAAAATGAAAATATACTCATGGGGCGCACGTAGGAATATGAAATGTTCTAGAATGTTCTATCTAATCGAAAATATTATATAAAAAATCGCCTTTGACAATAAAAAATTACTATTTATAATATTTCAACAAAGACTTACAAAATCGTTATAACAATGTTGTTTCTTCTCTATTAAGGAACATTATGATTTTGAGGGTAGTTTAAGAGTAAAATGACTAATTCTCTTTTCTGACTAATATGTGTCTTTTGACTATTCCTAATTAATGTATATAGTTAACCTAAATAAATAAATTTGTATGCCACATTGTATGGCGAGATATGTGTCACAAATGTACATTCAATACATCATGTGAACAGAATTCACATTAAAAACATTACCAATAAATATACATATTCAGAAGCGGATTGACGAATTGGTTGATGGGAAAGCGGTCTAATAACATTGACAAAATTATGAATTGTGCTTTGTAGAGTTTGACCTAATTTTTATTTTTGATATATTTTGATTTGCATTCCGTTGTTGACTAATGAAATGAAATGAAATTGTTATCTGATATTAATTATGTAATATGTTATTTTATCTATCAAACGTCATTTTCAATTTAGGAGTCACTGAAAATCAGCGCTGCAAAAGCCCCAGGACATTGCAGCACATGCTAAGTGACGACCTAGTTTAGGCCCAAGACACTACCGTACAGCACCAATTTTTAGTTTAAGTCTTAGTATTAATTATAATTCTGTAGTGTGCGGTGTGTTGGGATAAATATACTTTTTTCTTTCTTTCTTTCTTTCTAATGAACATTTGCATGCCTTACTGGCAGAATGTATCTAATTAACTATTCGACATCTTATGTAACTACAAAAGCAAGTAAGCTTGAGCAAATATAAGATAAAGAGGAATAATGAAAACTACATAATATACAGCAAGAATTAGCTAAACAGTTGCTCAATTAGTTTCTGAAGAACATAACCCTTCTCTTGACGTAAATGTTCTTGCATCATTTATCAAACATTTTGACTTACGTGGCATTAACCATATCATTAATCAAGTATATTGTTAACTAGCTGCGCACCAGGGCTTCGCTCCCGTGGGAATATCGGGATGATATATAGCCTATAGCCTTCCTCGACAAGTGGGCTATCTAACACTAAAAGAATTTTTCAAATCGGACCAGTAGTTTCTGAGATTAGCGCGTTCAAACAAACAAACAAACAAACAAACTCTTCAGCTTTATAATATTAGTATAGATATGATCAGAACTACTCACTCAATAACTTCAGTCTTTGGGAAATGGTTCGGCAGTAACGGCATCTGTAGTTTGAAGTTGTTCGGAAGAGATTCCCCTGGCAGTAGAGTCATAGGTTTCGTTGAGGGTACACTCCAATTTGTTTTTACACCATTAACGCCGTATAACTGCGTCCCTTTCAGAGTAATGTCAGTTGATTTTATTCTGAAAAAAGATAGCTGTGTACTATCGAAAAAAGGCAATTTGGGAGGGATGGAAATTGCTGGAGACGAAAATGTACTTTTCCTGCATTCTTTATATTATCGAAATACTTAAATTAATTTATCTATTAGTATTCATACAAAGAATTAATAATGGATTCTATCCGGTTTTTAACAGACTTTCAAAAAAAGGAGCAACGCATATACGCGTTTTCGTTACTTTCATCTAGTGCTTTGGACGTGTCTGTAAGTTCCTTTATTTAGCGAGCTTTGGTCACTATTAAAACGTGTACGAGTTCTATTAATTTCGCAATATTCTTCTTATGTCTAATATACTACTCCCTGGATTTATTTATTTATATATGTTACGTTTCTCTTGATAAAATCAATACTTGGTTACAATAGTAACCATGAAATTAGTATGAATTCATATGTGCGTTAGAGGCACTGGGTGTAGGAAGTAAAAACATATGTGCTTTTCATGCATATAGCAAAGTAGAAGTGTCGAACGTCCAAAAAAAGGAGTGACAGTGAATACATTAAATGTGGACTAGCTACAGAAGTACAATGTTTGTACCTTCTAGAATGTGTGAGCCGTAACACGGGTGGGTCTAGTACGAAGCGAACCGGTACCACCTCCCACCAAACCTCCATTTGACAACACACTATGTCGCATACTTCCCGCGACCAACTCTGCAAAAAAATACACACAATACAATAAACATTTTTGCCAAAAAATAGAACAATTTTTTGAAAAAAAAACTACGGTCGAATTGATAAACTCCTTCTTTCTTTAAAAAGTCGGTTAAAAATAATCAAACATGGCAAAAATGCAACATTTTCAGCATCACTCATGCTTATATATTTGAATTAAATTACAACATGTATACTAATATTATAAAGAGGAAAACTTTGTTTGTATTGTATGGCTCAAAAACTACTGGGTCGATTGTAAAAATTCTTTCCATTCGAAAGCTACATTAACCACGAGTAACATAGGCTATATAACATTATGCTACAGGCACGAAGCCGCGTGGAACAGCTAGTAGTAAATAATAATCATGCGTGGAAAAAATGCAACATTTTCTGCGTCGTTTCTTTTTATATATTTGAGTTGAGTCAACTTCATAATATTTAAAATCAGAAAGTCGAACATTTGTAGTATTCTTTAGTTCGTATTTATATTTAACAAACATTTTTAAATACAATCTTTCAATTTATCATCCAGCATTGAAACACAATATAGAAAAAGCAAAGGATTATTGGAAACTTTCTTTAAGTTTTAACTCTTACAATAGATGTCTCGAAACTTTATTAAACAATTATTAGAGACAATTTTTTAATTATTTGAATAATTGGCTTTTTAAAAGGAATTGTTTCGCAATCTTATAATTCGCTCTGAACTGGACTTCGCTTCTAAAACTAGCCGCGGCCCATGGTTTCACCCGCGTAACTTCTGATCCGGTGCCAACTCCGGTATTAAAAGTAGCCTATATGTTATTCTGAGCCCTAACCTATATGTACCAATCACTATAATCGTTTCAGTCAAATCAGTTTTATAATATTAGTAGGATGATTTAAATCACGCTTTACTATTCAATTAAGGTTAAAGTTAAGTTACTAAGCAAATAAATACTATATTACAAACCGAACAAACGCCAGGTATACCCTCTTCATCAATCACATCTGTTTTAACTATCATAGGATCATAATTCGTTGGGAAACTTTCTTTTGGAACACATTTTAGAATTAACCTAAAAATAATAATAATTATATTATAACATTTAAGAGTGGAAGCCGAGCATTGCACGATTGGGCCAAGCTCACACCGGTGTATGTACCACAAGCAGAAGGCGTGAAGCAGAATTGCACTGTGTTTCGTACGGTGAGCGGATGCCTGGAGGCCTGTATTCCCATCCCATTCCCCTCCAGTCCTGTTCTAGTCCTCTCCCAACTTCCTATCATTAAAGCTCACTTTATCTTCTCACATTTCTTAAAGCTGGCAAGGTATCTGCGACATTTAATGTTGTAGATGTTCACGGGCTACGGTCAGTCACTTAACATCAGGTGAACCGCATGCCGCTTGCCTTGCCCTATTTTCTTTAAGTATTTAAATCACAATTGAAATAAAAATGTTAGTATAAATCTACAGTCCTATAAAGTTACATAGTTGTTATAACTACAGCCCAAACAGACAAGAAATAGACCAAAACCAAGAATATTAATAAAACAAACGACTTTACTATTCATATTTCACTCGTATTTGTGTCAGAGGATTCAATAAATTCCCGCAGTATTTTTGTATAGAATTGAGTTACAATGTTTATCCACAAATCACTGGTTCCGTTCTAGTCTCGTACATTTTATGATTTATTTGAAAAATTGTCACGTACGCGTAGTCGACATTACATTGTAGACGTTTAAAGTAATTTGCAGCTTGAAATGTAGTTCAGAAAATGTGCTCGTGGATTATTATTGTGTTGTGTGATTGGGTTTATTTAACGACGGATAAGAGGTGTCTTGAAATGTTCTGTTCTCTTTATCAACATCAAGGTAGATTTAACAAATATTGGTAGGTTTAAAGTTTCACATATGTGTAACATATACATCAAATTCATTGTCTACACTAATATTATAAAGAGGAAAATACAGATTTTCAGATTAAATTATTTTTACTTACATAAGCACAGCTCTTCGTATTCCCAATATACCTCCCACATCAGGTACACGCACATGTAACTGAGTCACTGATCTTGGAAACAATCTTCCCTGCGCTGATTCCACTCGGACTGCTTTTGCATCATTATTTGCAATACCATCTATCTAAAATACAAAATTCTTCAATGCAATGCCATCAATAACTCATAAAATTGCCATAATTCTGTATTAATTACTAGCTGACTATGAAGTCCCTTCATTATCACTGCCGGTGCACCTATTTTATACCAAATAGAATTGCATAATTCAAAATCCAAAATCTTGGAAATGAACGATACAATAGCACGACTGTTGCCCCAATTACATTATTGGACTTGTGCTAGAGACCGACCACGGATTTGAATTTGAAGCGTTGCATTTGCCAAAATGATTAGATTAGGTCCTTCATGAAAATGAGTTACAAATAGATCTCGACAAAATATAAATAGAAACTATATCACATTACGCAACTAGTAGTATTAAAATGAAGTAAAAGAGCTTTATTAGAACAGAAAATTAAATTACATTAGTATAAATTCCTTACTCTATAGAAAACATTCTTAGGTCATAATTAATACTAATCAAAAAGAATCAGTCGATATACTTAGAAAAACACTTGTATCTTGAGATCCTGTGTTGGGCTTTACAGTGGTAATCGTGAATGTGCGATTTGGACTATGCTAAGAAAAGTTAGCTATTAACTATGCTGCTATGTTATAAAATTAAGAACACAAAAGTTTCATAAATAAAAATACATTATTGAAATTTGAACCTGATATCTAAATATTGAAATCTAACTTGATTAAGGTTCCTGGCAGTCTTTCCATCATCACACAGATCGTCTTCTCCAATTAGAGAGGTCTCTGAGCCGGTCCAACAAGAGCAGATGCCCCAGGGACGAACGCTCCAGTAATATGGATAAGTCACGGGACTGAACCAGAAGAAATATAAAATGGGCTTATTGAGTTTGATGTTAAAGAACCTAACGTAATAAAAAAGGTTCAAATAAAAAATTGGTAAGATTATATCTCAATTGATATACATAAACGATATCAAAAAGGAAGAGTAGATATGATTATAATTGAATTTAACGTCATAAAGCCTCACGTGTTACAAAATATTTAAATAAAGGATTGATAAGATTATATTTCGATTGAAAATCATAAATTATATCAAAGAGAAAGAGTAGAACATCCGATTACTGAATGATGTACTGATAAGTGATATTTATTTACTAATATGATTATTGCCTAATATTTATTAGAAGAAATATCATTAGAATCTAGGAATGATAACCTGTGATTCACAATCTGCACGGTAGCAGATAAGGATCGATTTGGAAAAGCAGTCCCAAGCCGAACATAGTAATCGCAAGCTTGATCATCTTCACTGCATATGTCATAGTCTTTTTCATGTGCCTGTAATTTTAAAAATAGCATTCACTATTATAAGAACTTTTAGTAAATAGAACTGTTTATTTATTTTCTTTGTGAATACTTTAGAAAACGTATGTTTAACTGCCTGGGCTTTAAGGGCTGTAGCCTTTAGGCGGTTAAACATAATATATATGATTGAAAAAATAATAAAAATATGTCAAGAATACGTATATACGTAATACATATTTTACTGCGAAAAGGGCTACAGTGAAATGAAATTAATAAATCAAATTATAATGATTTAATAACGAACATAGATAAACGTATAAATTTAGCAATACCGTATATGATTGGTAAAAAAATACATAAAAAAATTCGCATTTTATTTTTTTAAATTAAATTTGTCATTCCATTTTTTACCTACCAATGTATCATCAACACTACAGCTGGTATTAATCAAAAAAGCAACCAACCTGAAGCGTGACATGATCCGGCTGAAAGTACAATGCATCAGCAACAATGTTCAACGTCCTCACTATTGCCGTAGAACTGACCACTCGTATGGCCGTCGCGTGCAGACCAGTGTGTGTCGCGCGACACAAAATAAAGCAACTAACCTGAAGAGTGACATGATCCGGCTGAAAGTACAATGCATCAGCGACAATGTTCAACGTCCTCACTATTGCCGTAGAACTGACCACTCGTATAGCGGTCGCGTGCAGACCAGTGTGTGTCGCGCGACACAACACCAGTGCTCGCGTACTCCCACCACCAGAGAAACGGACCGGAGTAAGCCAGAAACAATCACTGGGGGTGCCCGCAGTCTTAGAGGCAGTGGTTGCAATCTAAATGGCATAAATATACATGTATGAGCCAATAGTGGTTAAGTACAGTCTCATGTATGTGCTTGTTGTAGCTCGCTTGGTCTTACGACTGATAGTAAATGAAATACAACAAAATACAAGCCTCTTAAAACGGTTATGGAATCTATGATACGTACTTTGTTTGCTTAAAGCGTATGTCACAAGACAACAGAAGTATGTAAATCGAGACACATTTTTTTATTTATCTGCCACAAAATTAATCATGCAAGGAAAAAAGACTAAAACTCGAAATAACATAAATTATAAATAAATTAAATAAATATTTTTTATTTATTTATCTAAGCTTGTACTAAGGAAACTGGTTAACTGATAGACTTATACATAGATACTTTTTTTGTAAATACATACATTCTATAGATAAATTAATACCCAGACAGTAGAAAATTACAATGTTCATCACATCATAATTTTCTACTCGTAGGCATCGAACCCACACTCTCCGGCGCAATAGACCATTGCTCTCCACTGCGCCAATCGGGTCGTTATACACACAACTCACTTCGAGGCACACTTACATCAACGCAACAATCGACCCACGCTTCATCAGACAACAAGAAGAAAGTAGCATGTTTCTCCGAGCAGCAGAACAGCAGAGGTACCCTGTGCACGTCACCCAGAAGCCTGGAACCCAGGTCCAGGATGTCGTGGGTCACTTCTGCCGTGTTCATGGACTCCAGGTGAGATGAGGAGGTCAGGTTTGGTACTAGAACTGAAAGAAAGGTGACCAGTAATGATAAAAAGTCAAAAGACATTTATTTACCTAGAAATAGGTTACAGTGCTATATAGAGCACAAGTAAGGAATGAAAATATTATATAATCAAAATATTTAATAATTTCGTCACTTGAAATTTTTGTGGGAATTTCGGCATTAGAAATAACCTATATGTTATACTGGATCATTACCTATACGAATGCCAATTTTCATTACACTCGGTTCAGTAGTTTTTGCGTGAAAGAATAACAAACTTTCGCATTTAGAATTTTAGTAGGATGTATATTCGTAACATACCTACGTTATTTTGTTAAAACAATAACACTAGAAGAAAGAAAAATGCTATCGTCGACTACTTTTGTCATATATTTTTGCATTCACGTTGTCTCGAAGGGATAAAAGGAGTTTGGAACAAACATTCATAAGTTCGCGATCATTTATTCACCGGGTCACGTTGTTTGTGACCCACATTTAAAGTTTGACCGTTCAGAAGGAAAAACAACTTTTAATTATGGGTCAAAAAGAACTTATAATTATCTGTCTAAACTTTACAAAGAAATTAGCAAAACGATTCAGTTTAAATGTGAAAGTTCGAATTTCTTGTTAAATTTTCTTTTCACTAACTATTCTGGGTCAGACAATTGCAGGGAAGTTCTGTCTACAATTACTTCCACTGCTATTATTACTATTGGGCGAACGGAATTCCGAGAACAAAACGTTGGCATTTTTAGCTTTTTCAAGCCGTGTGATTGGAATATTTGGCAGTTTTACAACTTTTCTATGTAATGGCACAGTCTTAAGATAACATAGAGTCGTTGCACAACAGACATATACAGCAATAAAAGGGTAGGATTCGAGATTTGCACGATTGGGCCAAGCTCGCTTAAGTGAGATAACCATCCCCCACGGGAAGATCGTTGTGAAGCAGTACATCATTGCACTATGTTTCGTACTGTGAGCGATATTCTGTTTTGCTCCTTTCCCAATTTCCCATCATTAGTCTTCCATCGCCGGCAAGGCATCTGCAACATTTTGGCGTTGTAGATGTTCATGGGCTGCAGTCAGTCACTTCAGACGCTGTCTTTATGACAGATTTTATATTTAATGTAACAGCAGACAAGCGGAGCATGCGGTTCACCTGATGTTAAGCGATTGCAACACCTTAAGGTACTTTGTTACCCTAGGAACTCTATTTTGTAACACTCACTGTGTAGCTGAGGCGGCTGCATGTAACAAGCCACTGGCACACAAACCGCCTTCCCCGCGGACACTCGCACCCTCAACTTATCAGTCAACGCCAGCACATTCACTGCTCGGAAGTGTATGAGCATCTCAGCCGCTGCACCAGACGTCACCGTCAGCCGGGAACACAGCTGCACTTCTAACTCACGACGGCTGGGTGGACTGACGGATAGACGCAGCTCGAACTTCGACACGTTTATGAGGCGAAGTGATTGCTGAAACGAATTTGAAATTAAATCAAACCAACGACAATGTTGCACAACATTTAATTAAACCAACGCCCCGTTGCAAACCAACGACAATGTTGCACAACATTAAATCAAACCAACGCCCCGTTGCAAACCATCGTTGGTACGACGTTAAAACGCATTTTGACCGAAAATGTGACGTACAAAAAAAAAACGTTAAGCTAAAATAAGACACGAATTAACATTTAATTTAAGAGAAACAGTTATTAAATTAATTTAAGTTGAACGTGACACCTGGCGGTAAGCTACAAAGTTACAATTGCCGCTATTAAGCTTATTTTGCCGAATAGATAATTACGTACAAAATCAGTGTACGTAAACGATTTAAATCTACACTTATATTATAAAGGGGAAAACGTTGATTGTTTGTTTGGTTGTAATAAATAGGCTCAAAAACTAGTGGACTGATTTTATTAAAATTCTTTCACCATTCGAAAGCTACATTATCCACGAGTAACAAAGGGTATATTTTATAGGCTATACATATAACATTATGCTACGGGAGCGAAGCTGCGTGGATCAGCTAGTGTATAAATAAAGCTCTACATCGTATCTTTACAGTACCACAAAAAAGCTTCTATTCTTTTCACCAAGCTGAATAACATTGTGAATTCCCGTTCCGTATTAAACACGGCACGAAAGTTAAATGAATTTCAATGATAAATTTTTATTTAAAGATAAATACAATTATAGAAAGAAACAACAAGTTTGTTACCCTCTGTTGTTACTAACCACGCGTTAAAACGTTACAAATAACCAATAAACAATCCAATCAGAAGACTCTCCTAAAAATAGGAAAAGCACCAAAACAAAACTATACATCACGATTTTTTCCGATATCCTC
>LQNK01002259.1:5165-50457 GCA_001586405.1 Phoebis sennae | reverse complement strand
AAATCGCTTCACCAATACTATATAGAAATTATTTAATTATGAACATATTTTCGTATGGGTTTCATATGTTAATATGGTATTATGAAGGGGACGGCGATACATCTTAGACCCTACTTATATTCCGAGAGGGAGAGAGAGAGAGATCATTTTTTCTTTGCTTTCTCTTTCTGATGTTTCTCCTATTACAGCCCGAGATGTAACTGTACACCTGGCTGTGTAATTGGCTGATGTTATTTTTTATATTTTATTTTTTAACAAAACACTAGCTTCTGTACGCTTTGCTGTTTTTGCTAATTCAGCTGATAACCTATAATATGTTGGAAATCTTATCAAAATCCGTTCAGTAGTTGCGGCCTGTTTGACGAACAAACGACACGTGCAAAAATGGCGGTATGAAGTTCGCCGAGTCAACTAGTGTTAAATATATTTTTACCACAAAAAAAAATTAAGAGTTAGAATATTAGTTGCGTCATTTTCTTACCTCATAGACACAAGACTGCAGTCAGTTTGAACCATAACCGTTGGTACAACAACTTGGTTCTGAGTCCGTGGCTTGAAGCGCTCCGCGGTCAGATCCCCGGAGCTTTTGTTTAATATGTTTTTAATCCACAATCTCGCATCTCCTGTAGACAATATCACTAATTATTTCTACAAGAAGATTAAAGTTTATCTTCCTTTGAGGTGCTTTTAAAACGACATTTACATTAATTAATATTTTGTATTTACCACCGGTTCCGCAGTAAGTCTCTAGTCAGAAGAACCGTGAAGAAACTCGAATAGTTGCTCTTTTAAAAACGCTTAATAAAATGAAAAAAATACTTAAGGGATATTCAAAAATATAGAAGAATATATTCATTTTCATCAAACAAAACATCTTAAGTGTCATATCATTTCATTTTCACTATAATTAATTAGTAATTTAAAATCTTATGTTCCTATTTTCAATCAGGATTTTCTCTTAGGAATGCATTAACAACATCGCAAAATCAACTTAATCTAACAAACAGACATTTGCAAAAGAGAATTGCTAATTGATTTGAGTACCGAACTAACTAAGTTATTTGCTTGTGAATGCATGTTTATTTAGAAAGAAAGAAATCTCAGCTCTGAGTCTGGAAGTTGGCGATGTTGGCTCCCCGTGCCTCGGAGAGCACGTGTCGCCGTCGGTCCTGCGCCTGATCTCTCCGGTCGTGTTGGTCTGCCGTCCCATCGGGTTATGAGAGTAAAAGAATAGAGAGTGCACCTGTGCTTGCGCACACACTTGTGCACTATAATATCTCCCACGCAGTTTGCTGGTCTCTGCAGAGAATGGCCGCCGTGGCCTAAATTCGGTCGGGAAAAAACGTTTCTTTTTAGAAAGAAAGCATAGAAATACTTACGACCTGCATCTTGTTCAATACTTGGTCTCAAGTCCGCCCTAATTATACACGGCTCTCTCCCGTCTTTCCTCGTATCACCCGAGTCATAACCCTTGTATATGTTGGGTAGTGGTTCCCGGGATAGGCGTAATGCGTATTGTTGTCTCAAATCTTTCTCCTTTTCGCATAGTTCTTTGCATTCCGATGTGAAGTTTTCAACCTAAAATAAATAGAGATTACTACGGTCAGTCACTTAACATCAGGTGAACCGCATGCTCCGATTGCTTGCTATAACATAAAAAAATATTAAAATAAAAATCTCGGTTTTCTTAGGTGTATTACAATGGGATTTAAATGAGTACAGCCTTATGAAAAAGCACGAAATTAATTATTTGAAATATATAACACTAGCTAAGCTCCGCAGTTTCACCCGCGTTTATATCCCGCTCCCGTAGGACTTTCGGGATAAATAACTAGCATAATATGTGTAACAATGTAACAAATACTTTCTAACAAAAAGTTCATTTACTTGGTAAAAAGTATGGTTAAAAATATTGTATTTTTTTAGCTGATAGGTTTATTTGAGTTGCTTGATTTTAATATTAAAGGAAAATTAAAACTCCGACAACTTGTCTTAAATTGATTAAAGCTTGTACTATGGAAACTAGATAACTAACAGACATACTAAAAAAATACTTTTTGTAAACCTACATACTATAGATAAATTAACACCCAGACAGTAGAAAATTACAATGTTCATCACATCATGGTTTTCTACTCGTGGGAATCGAACCCTCACTCTCCAGCGCAATAGACCATTGCCATATCCAATGCGCCAAACCGTTTATTATCTCCGATTGAAACAGTATCTTAATAATCCCCCAACTTACCCACTCCTTTCCCTGTAAAACTTCATCATCGTCTTGAAGGTGACAATTGATAAGCGGAGGTAAATAATCCACTTCACGGAACACCTGCCGAAGGACCGGCCGCACATCCGCGCAGATGACGTCACTGGTAAAACAGTAATTTAGCTTATATCTCACTAGCTGTTTTTGGCTTTACTTTGCATTGAAGCTAGCTTTCCGCCCGCGGCTTCGCATGCGTGGGCTACTATCCTATCTTTCAGGTTGGATCAACCTGCACACGGTGTGTAAAATTTGGTTAAAATCGGTTAAGTAGTTTAGAAGTCCATCGCAGACAAACACTGTGACACATAATTTATATATATTAAGATGTAATATTATAAAGAGGAAAAATTTTTGTTTGTTTGTATTGAATATGTTCCGAAAATACTGTATCGATATTAAGAAATCTTTCACCATTAAAAAGCTGCATCTGCACTAAGTGGCAAAGACTGTATCATAAGCTGGTGTTCACAAGCGATCAAAAATAATACTAAATTATATTATCAGTAACAGATCAAATTCATATATGTACTTCAAAGAAATTAAAATTTAATCTTTTAGCAACATGTGGTGTATATGACGTCTAAAATGCTTCGACCGCAAATGCACACCCGTAAATATATTCTGAGAGCTAGGACCATTTTTGGGAAGGTGTTTGAGGCAAGCTGAAAACTTGAATGATGCCTCTACTATTATACCCCGACATGGAACTGCAGACCAGACTGGTGAGTTAAGGGGCTAAATCTAAATAAGCCCCGAAAATTTTAATAATATTATTTTTAATATATTTGAGGCAACGAGCAATTTTTAGAATGTTCTTGTTTATAGAATAGAAAAAAAAGTTATAGTTTTAACATTGCCAGATGCGTTCGAAAATATTTTTCAATAAAAATTTTTGCCAAAAAATAGAACCGACTTCCTCGCTCTAAAAAGTAGAAAATAACTTTTATTTCATTTTTGTTGAAATCTATACAAAGTCGGTGCAAAATCTTGTTAAATTGAAAATAGATAAGGCACCGACTTTGTATAGATTTCAACAAAAATGAAATAAAAGTTATTTTCTACTTTTTAGAGCGAGGAAGTCGGTTCTATTTTTTGGCAAAAATTTTTATTTTATCCTTTTTAGTGTCCTGTGAAGGGTAATCACATCACAGTCACATTTCAGTTGATATATACATCATTAAACCTTAACCGCAGAGCTTATTCCGTTGATTTTCGAGGAGTTCCCTGGAATATCTTCCACATGGATGATCTGACTTGAACCAAATTTATATGGGACCACACATGAACTCTACTCTTTCGAATGCAAAAAAAAATTCCAAATCGGTCCATAAACGCCGGAGATATGCGGTAACATACATAAAAAAAAAAAATACGGTCGAATTGATAACCTCCTCCTTTTTTTGTAAGTCGGTTAAAAACATAAAGAAGTATGTAAAAATGTATTCAGGGCAACTTGTAATTTTATTAGGATATAATTTATAGCTCAAATATAGTATTATAAAAAAGACAGGTTTTTTTGGTGGAACTTTCTACCTGGTAGATGTAAAAACGCCATTATTCACTAGCCAGGTCTACAGTTACAAATCAGTGAATAATAGGAGAGGCATCAGACAAGTTTTCAGCTTGCCCCAAACACCTCCCCAAAAAGTGGTCGTAGCTCTCGGAATACCTATTACTAAAGTGCTTTTTGCTAGCAGAAAAAGGGGAAAAGATTGATCGTCATCAATCCTTTCTTTTTCCTTTTTCTCCCCATTAGTCAGGATGAGGGACATAAATAAAACAGAAACAAGAAAAGTACACTCTGGTACCCTCAAATCATGCATTATGATTTAACCAATGATATTATGTAACAATAGATATGTTACGAGCACTCTAATTTTGTGATTTCAAAGGGATACATGTACATCCACACTCCATTGGTAACGTAACGATTGTTGACAGAACTTTTACTATAACGGTGCCTTGGATACTACAAAAAGCTATAAAATGCCTTCATGTGTATTTACAAAATGCACGAACTATTAGGACAATAAAAATGAAGCGTAAAATATATCATATCATAGGTAAAATTAAACATTTTATACATTATAATAAATCATTGCATTTAACCTTGAAAATATTGCTATTTTGTATAGGTACTTGGTAACGTTCTAAGTCTTGTAAAAGTTGGTAAAATGCTCAAACACGAACTCTTAATTTGTAGTTATTATTATTATACGGACACCTAATTTTCCCTAGCGTGTATATTACGGCTTACCCTAACTAGATTCTTATGAACGTTCTTACTAAATAAGTTGCTTTAGGGCATGAAATTACTAGTTAGTTATACGCACGAGAAACGTTGAACTTTCTGCGTGGATTATGAGCGGAATTTTCATAGAAATAACGTATAATATAAATATATTGCATCTGCAGTCATTATTTTGACTAACTTGTGGAGGATGGCTTTTTTCCTCCAAAGAAAAAGGGAGAATCTTCAACCAATTGCCAGCCATCAGGCCCGAGGATTGATGTTTAGAAGTGATATTATATTATATCATTTCTTCTATATCAACATTTCAACATTGCGATTTAGGAATTGTGTCGTCACGTAACGCTACAAACTTTGGTAGGACGTTTCAGAATTGTAAAAAAATATAATATTATTTGGCTCTGCTTAGATCGATGAAATAAGTTTGATTAAAATTTGTTTATTACGTTTTAAGATTTTTATTTAAAAAAATGATCGCCTTTTTAATGGTCGCGTATTTTCTTGTTATTTTGTTAAAAATACCTATTTGATAACATTTTATAACGTTCAAAAGATACTTACCCTTTATTCGGTAGCAATGGTAAATTGTCTCCCATATTGTAAAATAGTTGAATATAATAAAAAATATAAACTTTAAGATTAATAACTGATTTTTCTTGTGCTACAAAATTAATATTTGATAAAAATACTTTTAGTCACAAAATAAATAAATTAATTGACAATAATCATTGAATTCACGTTGAAAATTGAAATATGATTGATATTTGAAAGCTGAAATACATTACCCAATACACAGATTAAATTAAAATCACACACGAAAGAGTTTATCATACACCACTAATGTTTGTTACTTAAAGAAAGTATACAATTTTTTTTTCTGTTTGTCTAAATGAAGTGAAGTGATTAAAAGGTATTTGCTGCTAGAAATTGAATAATAGATTTATGGTAATTTTCTTAATTTTTGGCTATCAGAAGTTGTGGTTTTAAAAATTAAATAGGAACTGTAAATACTTAAATTAAATATATATATATTTTAAGCTAAAAGGCCTAATAATTTCTCAAATAAATACTGATTATTAATAATTCAAAAAGTATTGTTTTTTTGTTTCGAATTTCAGTATAAAAGAGACATCTAGAAAATTTTATGAAAATTATGTAACAGCTCGTTCTAATTTTAAGAATAGCGCCATCTATTAACTTTTATAGGAACTTGAATACTGCATATTATTCTTTTGGCGTTGCAATGACAAACGTATAGATGACAATAAAGCTGACAACTTTTATAATTTTAATTTTTAACCCTTTTTGAGAAAGTCTTGATTTGAATAAATTTATTTATCTATTTATTAATTTCATAAAAGTTGCTAATGATTATTTTTGGATTTCTAAAATTAGTTATAATATTATTTATGTTAATATTAATCATTGTTACTTAATACTTATGCATCTAACTTATAGGTAAAGGCATAGCTCATATTATATGACTCCTGAAATAAAATTAAAAAATTGTGGGTTACTCGTGATCGACATCCTAGGAAAAAGGGCGCATAATATTAATATGGTACTAAGTTAGAATCATACATTGGTTGCACGATTTTTGTAGTTTGCAAAAAAGTCTCAAGACTGTCACAAATTCTGTACACTGCAAAATGTATTTTGTGTAAGGATACATTTAAATGCATGCAATGCATATCGACAGTACTCTTTTAAAATTCACACACGAACGAAAATATCGACATTTATCGAAGGAGGTTTGGAACGCTCTCTATATCGCACGCTGAGAACGAAAGTGACCTAATTCAAAATTTTGGTAAAATGAGTTATATTCATAAAACGACTCACAATAAGGTATTCTATCGTCTAGTAAATCAAAAACTGTCAAATTCCATTTGGAAAAGGAAAAACAGGCGTTTTGGGTCTCTTTATGTTTCGCGTATTTCTTACCTCTCCCCGCTAAAACAGTGACATATTCAAAGATTTTTCGACACTGACTAGGCTAAGACCTTTGTATTTCAATTTTAATGTGACTCAATGCTGAGTGCGGCGTTATTTTACCAAAAAGTAAGTAAATATTTTGTTCATGTTCTAATCTTAAAATGACCGTTGTTTGTGTTAGGTCACTTTCGCACTAAATGCAGTCTATTTGGTTTTGACTTAAGTCGATTTATGTCATTTTTGTATTATGAAGCAATCGAAATGCAACGACATATTTCAAATTATGTCTGTACTTTATTAAATAGTGTTTTTATGTAAGTGTATTTATTAAAAATGTGCCATTTTAATAATATTTTGTTGCGATAAAATTATGTCGTATTGAACTTTATGTCATTGTTTGAAAGTTAATGTTTTTGAATATTTATGTTTAGGTCATTATAAGAAGGGTTTAAATTGAAGTGAAAAGCTAATTTTATTTTACAAATTGTCCAAAAAAATGAAAAGGATGAACTAAACATGTGGTGATTCATGAGCAGCATATGAATGTGGTATATAGTGCTCAAACTTCTTCGAAAACCAGCTTGCTCAGGAGGCTGGAAGTCATCAAACCTGCGTTCCAGTCGATTTGTGATGATCCTCGAAAACAACTTATTAACATGACCCAGTGAAAAGTCTCCATTTTTCAAGAATAGAACCACCACCCTTCTGCTCCAAACTTCTGGCGTTTTGCCGTCGAGCAAAGCAGAAGTAAACAACCTCTGGAGCACTCTGAGGATCGGTGTGCCACCCACGCTCAATAGTTCTTAGGTTAATCCATCCTCACCCGGCGTCTTGTTGGTTTTCATTTATTTGAGAGTCATCCCAATCTCGTATAGAATTATATCCGGGATAATATCTTCGCCGGACTTATGACAGGCTTGACAACTAAGATGTTTTTATTATCATAGAGCAGGCAAACGGAGCATGATCTCCACCCGATGTTATGTTACTGATTGCAGCTAATCAAAGTGTCGCAGATGCCTTGCCGGCTTAAAAGAAGGTAAGTAGTAACGAGAGGATTGATTATGGGAAGTTGGGAGAGGAGTAGAATGGAATAGCCGAGGATGGGAAATATGAGCCTCCGGACACCCGCTCACCGTACGAAACACAGTGCATACACAGTGCATACTGTAAAATACTGCTTTACACCGATATTCTGTCGGAGGGGTGGTAATTTCACCGATGCAAGCTTCACCCAATCGTGCAATGTTCAGCTCCCACTCTTTAATACTGAAGATGTTATGCAGCAATATAACCCTCTGTCGCCTCTTACGACACCCACGGGTAGAAGAGATGTGTTGACACACGTATGCCTGCCCATCGCTACTTGGGATTAAATTATAAAGGGTATAAAGCTGCCTGTAGAATATCTGGATCTCTCTTAACACTAGCTTGGTAAACGCTACTATGCCATCCTCTGTATTCAGCTTCGTCAACCGGACTTGCCCAATAGACATGTCTGTTGCGAACACTTTAGAGCCTTTGTTCCGTATCGCTTCTTCAGTACTCTTTGCATTGAAGGAGCGGATCGCAAGGACTTTGGTATTTGTCTATTGGGCCGCTTATATAAATCAGCATCTTCGAAGGTCTGAAGTGGCATAGAACTATGGCCGACCGACGCCACTTCAGCATCTTCGAAGGTCTGAAGTAGCGTCGGTCGGCCATAGTTCTTTGCCGGAGTTTTTGTGGATTTTCCTTACTGAGTGAGTTACGTGAGTTTTGTATTATTAAGACCCAAATGTACGGATAGTTTCCACGAGCCTGTCATGTATATAGTCCAATACGTCAAGGTTTATGAGAAGCGATCTTGTAACTCGAACTAAAAGCTCTCGAGCTTATTTATCTGGGCGCGCAACAGTCACGTAGACTTCATCAATTGGGATAATTCGTATTTGGTATTTACATTCAATATGCCTTTTACCATTCGGTAATCACTTCCGGTTTTAACCTTGTATACCTCGGAGATATTGTTTATTGTAGTCTTATGAAGTCTATCTCATATTTTGCTTACCATCGAGGCTCATCCAGGTCTATTTTCTGTAATAGCTTCTGTAAAAAGGAATTTATCATAAAGATTCCTTTCTTTTCCATAAACTAAGCCAGCTTTTTCGACCTTGGATTGCACTGCCCCATACCAGGTTTGTGTTTTCCCCACCCTCAGGTCATCTTCGCCTCTCTTTCCCAACCTGTCGTTAAAATCCCCCATTACAACATTGAAGTGCGTCCTCGGGATATGTATGCCTCTACTAATGTCCTCATACATTCCTTCCACTTCTTTATCTGGGTGTGTCGAGGTAAGCGCGTAAATCTGTATGATCTTCATCGAATATCCTTGCGATATTCTAAGTATAAGGTATTCCACACATACCTTCGATGGTAACGATGTTGTTGACAAGGGATTTGTGGATGGTAAGCCCAACTCCACCATACTTATAAGCCAATCACGTCCTATCGTAATTTACTCAATTCCTCTTCCAGCTCAACAATCTTTTCTTCGGTCCTCTATGTGCGTGCAGTGTATATTACCAGCGCCAGGAGTTATGGGGTTATCCATAGTAGTAACCGGATCCCTGCTTGTGATTCTTAGTACCCCTTTCCCCGCCGATACCATGGCCGCTATCGGTGCGATGATCAGCGGGGCTGCCGGGGACTAGGAGCCCGGGATTAGCCTTTTTTAATGCTGACATTTTTTTTCAGTCTTGTAAGAGTTATCTTAGGGGGTTTTTTTGCCAATACTCGCCACGCTTGGCAGGTGGCCCCCACATGGGGTGTTTGCTATTCTTAATGGCACGGCACTACACGGCGTTGATGGTTACTTCATTGTGTTTCATTTTATTGCACTCGTGAAGTAAATATATATATAATAGAATAAGAGTAGGAGAATCGCCTATAATAATGTAAGGTACAAAAATTTAGGATTTAGATCATTAAAAATTAAATAAAGAGTCTCTATTTTTCTTAACAAAATTATATATTAATAATACATTCAAAGTGTACCAGGTGATGTAAAATATATTTAATATGTTTTGTCTTTACTTTATTTATATTTTTCCTTTAATAGTTACTATTTTATTCAAAAATTTCCTTTAATTTTATGCTCTATTTGGCTTTATTGTCCTACTTTTCTCAAATATTATAGTATTAAGTCGACATAATTGTGATAAAGTCGGACTGTATGATTAATAAAAAAATAATAAAGTGCCACATTCAAGAATAGGTCAAACATATTTGCAAATGTTGAGTACTAAAGTGACACAATATTTGATGGTGATTTTCAAAAAATATTTTTAATTATTTAAAAGTAATTTCAGTGTCTTTTTCTTTATTACATCGATGGAAGATATCATGTAGAATTATATAAAAATATAATATCGTAAACAACTTTGCATGTGAACAAATTATGACATGATTTGTAGATAGCTCTGTTAATTGCGAACACTATTTTGACGATTCCCAAAAAACACGAATTTCGTATTAAGTCACTTTCGTTCTCAGTGTGCGATATGACAGTTTCGTGCAACGACTGTATTCTTTACTCTAAAAAAAATGTCAAACAATTTTCATTGAAAAAACCTGTCAATGAAACTAAACAAAGAACCAGTAACCGCCCATAAAATCACAAAACTCTATAAATCCTTCTAAAGCCAGCAGAAGTCCAAATTAAAAATTCATGAGACATTCGAAACAATAGCGCGAAATTGCTGAATAAAACCTTGTTAAAATGCAGTTGACTTTTGCTAAAATCTTCTATACTTTCAATGCAATTCCGTTCTGCGTAGTTTTAATTACATTTACATTTTAAGGATATAAGCTTTTGTTTAATATTGTAAGAAGTTGGGCAAGTCCTTTGTTCTGAACGGCTTTATTTAATTTAAGTTGGACTGCAGTTTAATAAGTTTATTATCTTTTTATGTACTTTGTATTGTCACTTTTTGATGGAATTGCACGTTGCTTTTATAATAAGAAATTAGATTTTTTATTTCAATTCCACTATATTACGACAGTTATAAATATTATTTCATAATCACGACCCTGACGAGAATTGCATATTAGCAGAAGACCGGCGTGAAGCAGTATTACACTGTATTTCGTATGGTGAGCGGATGCATGGAGGCTCTCTTCTCTCAAGAGTACTCTCTTCCCATTTCTCTCCCATCCTATCTACTGCTTTTTTGTGAAATGATTCTCACAGTTAGCCACAAGGGCTTCTACTGTTTAACGCGAACGTTACAGGCGAACCGAAGATTAGCCTAGGCTAACAACATGCCTAAGGGTTCTCCCTTTAAAGGGGATCGCGAACCTCGGCTTGGGCTGTCACAGGAAGGGAGTGAGCTTGAGGGGCCTGACTCGGACGAAATCTCACCCCGGTGAGCGATACGCGGAGCAAGAGACCTCGTCTTCGCCGCTGAAGACGGTGTAATTCTACTTCCCCTATGATTACTCTTCTCCTTATCCCCTTCCCTTACTACTAACTACTATATTGACTATACTTTGATGTTGTAGATGTTCATGGGCTGCGGTCAGTCACGTAACATCAGGTGTACCGCATGCTCCGCATACTTACAATGTCACTCGCCACAATGGTATTATATTTTCTGTTTGCTAAATACACCAAGCAATGACCAATCACGTTGGCAGGTCAATTTCCGAGACGCAATTATCTCCAAATGGGTTCATCAGAGTTTGATAAATCAATGTCATGCGGTTACATATAGCCATGCTTCTGACAGGGATGTAAATTAATTTTTTGACCGCGTGTAGCGAGGTGAGATGACCGAGCGAGTATTGTTTGTGTGTTTATATGTTTGTTAGTATTTAAAATTTGTCCGATTATAACAGAAGTATTGTTTATCCGATCTTGATAAAATTTCAAATAGTTTTGAGTTTGAGTTAAGTGTCATTGAGTTCAAATCTGAACGAAATCCATAGAGGGGTTAAGAAGATTGGGGAGTTAAATAGGAGATCAAGTTTTTTGTTTTACCTTCAAAAATAGCATATTATCTGTTCTTAATATTATTTATTTAATATTTTTAAAATGAATTTAATCTTATTCAATTAAGTTTTTACCCGTATTGCCAACAAAAAATAAATTATACCCAAAACGGCAATTAGCTATTTAACATTTTAAAAAATCGCATAGTGTATGTTTGATACTCCTTTACGCGATAACTACTGAACCAATTTGGATAGTTACACAATAAGTTACGTTATATACATCAAATTATATATACTAATAATATTATATAGAGGAAAGATTTCCTTGTTTGTTCATATTGAATAGGCTCCGAAACTACAGGACAAATTTGGATGAAATTTTGTACAAAGTTTTTCTTTGAAACCCAAGGTATGACATAGGATAGTTTTTATCCAGAAAATCCTACGGGGTATATACGCGGATAAAACCACGGAGCTCAGTTAGTAGGTTATAATTCAGATTCCAAGCTAGTAAAGCCGTAGGCAATATCGAATTGATCCCGTACGGCCTGACTCGGACGAAATCTCACCCCGGTGAGCAATATTCAAATCTCAGTTTATGCAAACCGTAAACTAGTTATTTAATAAAAATCAATCCGCTCCACAAAATTGATTGAAAACTGTTTTAACATTTAATTTCCTCATCTCGATGCTAGTCCCGATCTCATAATTACTGAGTTTTTCCTTCAGCACAAACTTGCAAAGGACCAAAGCGACCCTTATGAATATTTATATGGAAAACTATTTTCCGACGAAGTGGGAATTTTTAATTAAACCCAAGACCATCCTTTTCATATAACTTTTAAAGCTGATATCGCTCTCAATTCGCCTTTCATACAAAATGCTAAATTAATATAAAGTTAAATATTTATGGTTTCTTTTAAAACGTTGAATAAATTATATTAATGAAAAGCGTGTATGTTAGACATTAAATGTTGATATAGAAATATAAAATGGATGAATAGAAGAAATGAAAATTTATACTTTTATATTGTAAAGCGAAAAGTATTTTGCTTAAACGAGATAATCTTAAAACTGTCAGGATATTTTTCTTTTTAAACTCTTCTGATTATGATAGAGAGGTGGGTGAGTATCGTCAGACTACAGAGGCTATAAAAGAGTGGGAGTCGAGCATAACATGGCTGGCCAAGCTCGCACAAGGGAAATTTCAACATGCGGGTGCAGAAGATCAACGTGAAGCAGTATTCCACTGTATTTCGTACGGTGAGCAGGGGCCCGGAGGCCTGCATTACCATCTCACTCCTCTCCCATCCTGTTCTACTCCTCTACCAATTTCCCATCATTAATCCTCTCCATATCCCCTTTTTTTCCTTCAAGCTGGCAAGGTAGCTGCGACACTGATGTTCTAGATGTTCATGTCAGTCACTTAACATCAGATGAACCGCATGCTCCCATACTCGGTCAATTAAAGAAAGTTCGTTTACAACGTACATTTTTAAAATCGATGATATTTCATTCCGTTCAAATCACATTTCATACTCATCCCTAGAGTACTAGACAATACAAAGAGGCACAAACGCATTATCCTCCCAAAGCATAATAGAGATGGACACTCAAATATAATAGCTGAATCGTTCAGAGACCATAAATCCTAGCCAGAGGTCCGCTAAGACGGCTGTATGACACATACAAGGCACAGAACAGCCTCGCGTCGAGTCAGCGTGTCAAACGGAGATTTACGACTTAACCTAATGCAAGCTTGAGGTAGTGGTGTACTGAGGTTATTTTCCAAACATTTTATGGAGTCCCTTTCAAATAACACAGGTATTACCGTGAGTTACAGGATTGCTAAAGTTTTTAAAGTCAATGTTCTCAGAGACCACAAGTCCTAGCTAGAGAGACGCCCTTAGGCATTTCGCTAGCCTAGGCAAACCTTCAGTTCTGTAACGCCCGCGTTAAACAGTAGAAGCCCCTCTGGCTAACTGTGAGGATCACCTCACAAAAACAATTAGACAACAAAGTCAAGCCGATCCAAGGTAGCAGAAACGCATTATCCTCCCAAAGCATAATAGAGATGGACTCTCAAATATAATAGCTGAAACGTTCTCAGAGACCATAAATTCTAGCCAGAGGTCCGCTAAGACGGCTGTATGACACATACGAGGCACAGAACAGCCTCGCGTCGAGTCAGCGTGTCAAACGGAGATTTACGACTTAACCTAATGCAAGCTTAAGCTAGTGGTGTACTGAAGCTGGGCTATTTTCCAAACATTTTATTGAGTCCCTTTCAATAACACACGTAATGTTGCCGTGAGAGACACGATCGCTAGAGATATTAAGCACTATTAAAACATTAGGCAAAGCAGTGGCTCAAAACTGCCAGTTTCAATATTCTATCTATCCTTTGGTTTGACAGCTAAGATACCTGTATGACACATGCAAGACACGGAACAGGCTCTTTTTTCGTGTTCAAT
This sequence comes from Phoebis sennae, assembly GCA_001586405.1. Classification (NCBI taxonomy): domain Eukaryota; kingdom Metazoa; phylum Arthropoda; class Insecta; order Lepidoptera; family Pieridae; genus Phoebis; species Phoebis sennae. The sequence continues at coordinate 36,554 of LQNK01002259.1, read as the reverse complement.
TGGTATTTACGACATAGCTTAATACAAACTTAAAATTTTAAACTTAAAATCCATCACTTACGCAGACGAAATGTATAAATTAATTTTAAAGTAATTGAGAAAAAGATTCATATTCTGCCAACGCCAATCTCAATATATAGGTTATAAGTAAATCTGTTTTTTATTATTGGCTCTGGAGACAGTAATGAGAAAACAATAATCAGTTTCAATGAAATATTATTTGAACTCAGTGTGTCTCCAACTCATTTACATTTGCGCTAGTAAGTTGTCACGACGTAATCCAATTAACTCTAGCTCCGATTCAATTTCTCTTATTCAAATAAAATATTATAGAAATCTTTTAGGGATTTTAAATTATTCCTTTAAATTTGATTGATTTTAAAAGGACGATATCGAGATTCAGTTACAAATAAATGACTTATGATTTTAGTTAAACTGTTATTAGTTATGCATTTAGTTTTATTGGGACGGTTTTACCTCACTGTTTTAAGAAAAAAACCGTACCAATACAACTAATTATACGATGGCTCATCAATATAATTATACATTTATTAAATCTAATTGTAAGAGAAACGACGAAGTTTGATAATGATGCGTTGTTCAGAAACGAATCTATTGTATATCGCCTGCCTATAATAATACGTACGCACGGCGGCCAAACTCTACAGAGATCAGCCAACTGCGCGGGAGATATTATAGTGCACAAGTGTGTGTGCAAACACAGGTGCACTCTCTATTCCTTTACTCTCATAGCCCGATGGGACGGCAGACCGCCACGCCTGATCTCTCTGCCTGCATATAAGAATGTAATGAATTCTCACAGTTACCGGACGTTTTTTTTCTAATTCTATTTTGAGTAATACTTGACTATGTCAGTCCCATAGTATACACACGAATAGACCAAATGTAGACCATCTTACCCGCATCCGTGTTAGGACCTGATAAAATAGCCTGAAACATACCCACATCAGCTTGATTCATATTAAATTTAGTATACAACTCTTGTCTCATAGATGCATTACCGGGTGGTTAGTGCTATCGAATTATTCACGTTAAAGTGATTCAAAAACCGGACATTAGTTATTGCAAACTAATGCCGATGGACGGATTGGGATGAAATTTGGCGTGTAGGTAGGTGTTATAACATAGGCATCCGTTAAGAAAGAATTTTCATTAAATCCCACGGGAACGGCAAAACAGCTAGTTCTATGCCTACAATTCGTAATTAGATTCTTTTAACATTATATTCTTAATTAATTATTTAAAAATATACAGTCCGCGTTTCAATTAATCATCAGGTAGAATTTAATTACGACAATCAACAATTGGTATTTATTATCGTTAATTGCGTGTGAAGTATTAAACAGTATAAAAAGATTTGTGAACATAAATATCTATCACTAGCGGTTCGCCCCGGCTACGTACGTGTTATATTATGAATGTTATCTACACTGATATTATATAGAGGAAAACTTTGTTTGTTTCGTTGTAATGAATAGGCTCAAAAACTACTGGATTTTAAAAATTCTTTCACCATTCAAAAAGTACATTATCCACGACTAACATAGGCTATATTTTATAGGCTGCATATAACATTCTGTTTAACTGTTCCTTACATCTGCAATGTTCTATTAGACATTACACCAATCGAATGCAATAGACGCTAGGTCCTATGATGATGATGATATAACATTAAGCTACGGAAATAATTGAATGCTATATTAGTAAAAACAATATTTGCTCATATTTTCCGTCAGCTTCCACAGCGCTTTCCTTGTATACCCTAATTTTTTCAAGACTGCTTAGATAAACGCCCGGTATATTTTACTTTTATTAAAATATAAATATATAAGGTGTAACATAGCTAGCGATTCATTTGTTTACAGGACATTCAGAACATGTACCTTTAGGTAAAAATAATGGAAAAGGTCGGTGAGGCTTTGCTAATTTAATATGATTTATTTATTGAACTTCATGTTTACGTGACGTATCAGCTGGCCGGCAACGCGTGTCAATGAACGATTAAGAAAGGTTGAGAGCAAAGAACTTGAATCATTGGAAAGCGAGATCAAGAATGGGATATTGGCAGAAGAAAGGGAGATAATGTCGTAAAAAAAAGCCGTAAAAAAACGTTAAATAATTAAATCATATTAAATTAACAGAGCTTCGCCGACCCTTTTTACTATTTTTACGTTTTTAGGAACATGTTATAAATGTCCTGTAAACGAATAGAACGCTAGCTGTGTAACACCTTATATATTATGTAGGTCAACCAGTCTCCAAGAATAAGCATTCCATACAACACTTTATACGTTCGACACTGAAATACCCAATACGGCGAACTATTGCCCCGGAATTCCTTATATTTCAAAGAAGTTTTCTCCGACAACATGAATACTTGCATCTTACGGTATATTTACAATAATATTTCACTTGGGCGAATATTACTTTGCATTCACAACTTCACGCCAAGAATAGCAGTTTAAAGGCTTTCGTATATGAAAAGTTTTGAATTCTGTTCCAAAATGTATTGCAGTGCCTGTGTAAGATAAAAATTCTACAGATATATTTTTTTATTGCAAAGTTGAATATAATTTTTAAGCGACTTTTAAAGACGACGTATATGATTATTAAGTTTTTTTGTTACTGTGTTGCGTGCCTAATTTATAACTGCTGGTATAGTGCGACTACGACTAGCTGTTTCGTTTGAATTTCCTTCATTATTTTATTTAAACTAGCTGTTCCGCGCGGCTTCGCTCCCGTATCATAATGTTAACGGATTAGCTTACGAATGGTGAAAAATTTTTTTAAATCGGTCCAGTAGCTTACAAACAAACAAAGTTTTCGTCGTTATAATATTAATGTCGATATATTCACAAAAAACAGACCGGTTTCTAACATCATTTTTGTGAATGAGGAATAATGAATCCAACGTAAAAATATTTTTAAATGCATTCAGAAAAAAAACTTAAGTAACTTTTTAGGTTCATGATGGACCAAGTTCATTTTAAGTTTCTACCTCATAGTGCTTATGCAAATCGCGTTAAAGACGTTATTAAGCATCTAATTTCAAAACTATTATTTTCAAGGCAAACATCGTTAACAAAGCAATTTATTTAATTCGCACACACAAGCAAAAAGGTACTCTAATACATTAAATTAAGTCTGCTTTTTGTTCGCTAGTACCCGTATCTGTTTCCGACGATAATACTGCGTTCCATAAATCATCAGAGGATCTTCGCAGAGCATAAAACTGTAGCTATTTTTCTTCACTAGTTTTCAAAACCGATTTATCAACAAGCGAAGTTAAATTTATTACGGCTTCGCTGTACTAATCAAAAATTCATTTAAAATAAATTAGCGCTGGCTAAGTAAACATTGCTGGTGACTTTATGAAAGGAGAAAAGTAAGTTTTAAATTTGTTACTAGCTGACCCGGCAAACTTCATACTGCCAATTTTGAACGTATTTTTAGATACGAAATATTTGTATGGAAAAATATAATTGTGGTTTCTGCTATTCTATTCACAAATTCTCTATTTTCTCTTCATTTAAACCTGGACTTCCACGAATACTTTAAGACTAAAATTATTTAAAACATTTCAGATGTTCTCGAGATTTAGCAAGACTAATGAATGGAAATTGATTTTTATTCGAATGGATTTAAAATTTTAGTCAAAACACGGATTTTCTTAGCATTATGGGCATGCCCAACCTATTCATTAACGGCCGTTTTCAATATTCTATCTATCCCTTGTTTTGCTTACTAAAGTCAGACAAATCTATCTATTTGCACTTACTTTGATTTCAATATCCTAACGACGGATACATTTGCTCTGACTTTTGTCTATCTATTGTCATATAATCTGACATAACAATCTATCCATAATCATTGATACATTATTGAAAATGGCCGTAAGTCGTGTGATGTTGTATTTTTACGGACCTTGAAAAGACTTTGCTATAAAATGCAGTATAGGCGTAGCAGTACGATTGGTTTTATGCTTTGAAAATGAAAAGAATTACAGTATATTTTGTGCTTATTTTAAGGTGGACCAACCATGGAAAAAGTTAATAATAAAGTATACCTAAACAGAGTTTCCATAACAAAGCATTTTAATTCATATGTAAATAATGGGTGGATGGGGGATGTATAGATTTTAGATAGCTAGTTTCGTTCTAAATATGAGTTTGGGATTTTTGAGGTCTTGACGCCACAGGCCTTTCGATAAATAAAACAATAACCAAATTGTCATAATTTATTAAAACTAATAATACAACCTTAAATACAATTAACATGTCTTGGACTGAACACTGGAACGAAAATAAATTAAATAAATAGCTTACATCTCTTTTGGAACGAGAAAAACATAAAAATGTATTGCACAAACATCACAGTTTTTTATAAAAAACATATTTTGGTCGACAATCTTGTGATAGAAGTAAGTGGAGCTTTATATGAATTTGTTCCACCTGACTGAATTTCGGCCATAGTGGCCAATCCCTGCAGAGAGAACTACGCGGTAGATATTATAGTGTACAAGTGGAGCGCAAGCACAGGTGCACTCTCTATTCCTTCACTCTCATGATCCGATGTGGGCAGACCGACACGACCGGAGAGATCAGGCGCAAGACCGACGGCTTTACGTGCTCTCCAAGGCACGGGGTGTAAAATCACCGCCAACTTCCTAAGCTAGGGCTGTTACCGATATTTTTGTAAATTATTCGAAATACATTGATGATATTTAATCACCATATAATGTAATTTACAATAGTAGAAGTTAGTAAAAACAACCTCAATCTTAGTGTTATAGAAATCGTTGTAATAATAAAAATAATTCGTTTAAAAATGATTAAATTAATTAATAATTTGTGTTTTCGATTTTTTTCATAATTTGTCGAGCTTATTTGATTTTCGTTTATTATAATCTATACAAGAAATATAATATAATTATATTAATTTCAGATGTTATAATTATTTACAAGATATGTTTTTACTTACATAACTAGCTTATATTTCTTCATATATAATTTATTCACAATGTTACTTCATATTTGTACTATTTTAATAAATATTTTTTTTCGAACTTATAACTAATGGTAACTTTGGTTGCTGAGGGTACTTTTAAAAAGTTTGTGTAGTGAATGTTCGAATAAAGACAACCTAGCTCTATTTAACTAAAAATTAAATATAATAGTTGTTTCTACTTTGTACAAGTATTGACTAGTTTTGAGCGGTTTATGGAACCAAGTATCAGAATTTTTCTTCTCCGCTAGATTTTGGTTTTTCCTCGATTTCCTTTGTTTTCTCTTCCTTATCCTTTGGTTTGACGCCGTCCTCTGTAAAAATAAAATAATTCAATAGGTCATTTCTTTCTATTTGTAAAAGTAAAACACATCACTAAAGTTTACAGATAATATTATCTCTGTTCCACAAGTAAAATTAAAATTGTTCGAAAACGGTCTAATTTGTTTAAAAAATCATAAATGTAGTGTAGAAAATAAATAATACACATAAATCATAGGAACTTAGCAAAGTGATTTTATTTTAGTGGAGCATATGATTCACCTGATGTTAAGTGACTGACCGCAGCCCATAAACATCTACATCATCAAAGTGTCGCAGATGCTTTACCGGCTTGAGGATTAATAAGGAAAAGGAGTAGAATAGGATGGGAAAGGAATGGGATGGCACTACAGGCCAGATAGATCAGATACCCACTCATCGTATGAACCAAAGTGCAATACTTCGCTGCTTTGCCGGTCTTCTGCATGGTGGTAATTACACCGGTGCGAGCTTGGCCCAATCGGGCAATGTTCCCACTCTTTTGTTGCTGAAGATGTTATGCAACATAATTACCCTCTCGCCTCTTACAACACCCACTGGTAGAAATTGGGTGGCGACACTTTTCACACAAACAATTCTAACACACACACACACATACACACAATCCATTGCTACACAACTCCGGAAATTAATTATTAGTCCAATGTTTTGAACTCACCAAGACTTCCGACCACTTTGGGCTCGTTCCACGGCTGGACAGTTCCAGAGAAGAAGAGCAGGAAGAACAGGTTGCTCAGGAAGTAGAACGAGATGGATATGAAGAACACCTTCCGCCATTCTGATGCACTCGTCTGTGGGTTGAATATATCATTTATTATATATCTTGGGCCAAAAAAGTTTTTGAGAATTTTCTAACAAAAAGTATGAAAGTCCGCGGTGATAGAACACCTCTGTGACCACCTATGTCTCACGTAAATCCTTCGCCTAATCTCTCTCCGGTTGTGTCAGTCAGCCGTCCCATCACATTATGAGAGTGAAGGAATAGAGAGTGCACGTGTGTTTGGGCACACACATGCGCAATATAATATCTCCTGCCTACTGTCGCCTGCCTGGCTAGTCTCTGTTAACATTGGCCAGAAGAAGGAGACGTATAGCGTGACCATAAATTACCAACTTTTCAATAAACTTCATCCAAATCCGTTCTAACGTTTAGTGTGTGAGTTACAGACATCAGTGTTTAATAACAGAAATATTATAGCACATGTTCCTAAAAGTGACACAACACATTTATTTGCCTTAAAATATAAGTTTAATAATGTGAATTCACATTTTATTCTATTTAATTTTATCGACAATTTGGCATGGTTCTTATCAGAAACATAACATTTTATTTCATATGCACTTCTTGCTGATACGTAAACCGTGATAATTGCTAGATCATCGTTGAATTAATTCTTAAAAATACTCACTTCATCCTGAACGACTAGGGTGACGCTCAGTGGTGCCATGATGGAGAAAATGTTGCCAACGCCGTTGGTCAGACCCATCAGGGTGCTGGCGAAGTTTGGAGATAAGTCGATGTGGGAAATCTGTGAAATGAATTCAGTTTACTTTACTTCATTGCTTTATTAAACACCACTTACATTGATGCACGACAATGTTACATTTCAAATGTACGATTAGAGGTAGCCTTATAAAACATTATTATACTATAATCAATACATATACATTAATACAGGATGAAAAAACAAACAAAACATGTTATCAATATGTCAAAAATCTATCAAAAATTGAAATCTATCAATATATCAAAAATCTCGAATTCTTTGCTTCATAATTTGCGGATTATTTTATATTTCTAGATTAGATAAGAATTAATCCCATCTAGTTATCTCTCTATCTTTTTAAATTCTGCATATACGATATGTTTTTCCAGTTTTCTTTCTCTCTAATATCATAAATATCGCAATTTAGTATTTCCTAAATACATTTTTTCCTGTTATAAAATCAACATATTTTAAGAATGCGGCATCGATAACTCCACTTACCAAGAATCCAACATAATGAGCACCATTCAGACCAACAGTGACGGTCAGGATAGCCACAGCGAGGGGCACGTGACCTGCTGGGATGTACGAAAGACCCAGGAGAGCTGCTGCTGGACCCCAGAAGGCTGGAATGCAAAGGAGGTATATTAGTTAAACAATAATCAGAAATATAGTGTTATAAACTTTACGATTGTTTTAACTTGCACATCGTTACTACACTTTGATTCGTTTTGGTAGGATAAATGTTGAAGTGTTTTTTAATGTTAAAGCAGGCAAGCGGAGCATGCAGTTCATCGGATGTTAAGTGACTGACCGCAGTCCATGAACATCTACAACATTAAAGTGTCGCAAATACCTTGCTGGCTTGAAGGCAGGGGAGAGAATAAGGAGACGATTAATGGTAGGAAATTGGGAGAGAAGTAGAACGGGATGGGAGAGGAATGGAATGAGAATATCAATAATAACTCCTCCTCCTAACTAAAATAAAATAATAACTCCTGGACCCCGCTCACCGTACGAAACACAGTGCAATACTGCTTTACGCCGATCTTGGTCTAGACACGCAATCATGCAATGTTGGGCTTCCACTCTCTTATAATTGCTGAAGATATTATGCAGCAGAATAACCCTCTGTCGCCTCTTACGACACCCAAGGCTGGTGACACACGTATTCTAACCCGTACCCACACGGGTAAAAGGGTATATTAAAACATGAAACTCACCAATAGTGTTATAGATCTTTCTAGCAGCACTTTGGCTCAGGATGTTCCTGTTGATGAAGAAGTCAGCACTCCAACTGAACACGAAGCTGAGGATGTACATAGCGGCGTAGGGCAAGGCGGAGAAAATTCCGTTCTGAAATCAATAAGTGTATTTGTAACTTTTTATGTTTTACTAGCTGACCCGACGAATGTCATAGTGCCATTTTTGAACGTGACGTATTTGACAAACTTGTGTCTGTCAGATTCAATAAATAAATCATATTAAATTTACAAAGCCTCGCCGACGCTTTTCATTATTTTTACATGTTTAGGAATATGTTCTAAATGAATGAAACGCTAGCTATGTAACACCTTATATAAAGTATACGTAAAGAAATAATTAGTAAAAACCAATATATGTATCACATAATTTAAAGTACTTACATCCTTAATAGCTACACCCAGCACTTTGTCCATATACGACGGCATCTCAGTGAGGAGAGTCCAGAAACCCAGACTCTGACCGCAGTGCGCCAGAAGGATTGCCCAGAAGGGAAGAGATGTCCAGATTTTCTTCCAGGGTGTTGGCATTTTCTGAAAGTCACATATTTTAAGTACGTTGTAGATTTGTAATTAACCAAAATAAAGTACTCGTATATAGCAACTATTGTGATCAATAAAACGTACTATGAACTATTTTACTACATCCTACTAATATTCGAAGTGATGTTGATGTTTGTTTCAAGCAAAAACTACTGAACCGATTATGATAAAACTTTGTACTCATATAGGTCAACGTTGATTAACATAAAGGCTACTTTTAATCCCGTATTTGCCACTACTCGAGTAATCTACTACTACCAAAGGTTAGGACCAGGTTAGGTTATAGACAAAAATAATTCAAAGGTGTCCAATTTTACAACAAACTATGTCGTGATATAAAAAAAGTCCAAATGTATGAATTTCAAGAACCACTAGCTGAGCATATACTTAACATGAACCAACTATACTCTAACGCCTATATATCTTATATTTCTTTAACCTAAGTATTCCCATGTAAGTAACTGTTAATAAGAATAAATGATTCTTTAAACCTATATATTACCTTAGATTCATTCATATCAGTAGCGCCCGCACTCATCTCAATAAACTTCCTTTCCTCCTTGGAGATCCACCTGCACGTCCCAGGCGTGGAGGCACCGAATATGAACCATATCGCCGCGAAGCCGAGGCAGGTCGCACCAGCCACGTAGAACACGGAGGGCCAGCCCCAACGGCTCTCTGAGAGCCAGCCGGCAACCACCATCTCGATGATGGTACCAAGTTGAGATCCTGATTACAAAGAGTGTAATAATAATAATAATCATAACACATTAAAATTCTCTAAAGGGCCTCTGCGTGTTGGATCTATATCTCCGCGTAAGCCTTCTAAATGTCTGTCTGTCTATGTATGTATTTACAAAAAAAGTATGTTTAAGTATGTCTGTCAGTTATCTAGTTTCAATTGTAGAAGCTTTGCTTAGTATGGGACTAGATGACTTATGGCTTATTAAAATGTTCTTAACCTAGCTTTACACGTGCAGATTAGAGGTAATTTACATAGGCAATACTAAATAATGAGATATGATGGAAAATTTGGATTTTAAGGATGCACTGATGCACAGAGAGGCCAAGAATAGGATGGGAGAGGAATGGAATACAGACCTACTGGCCCTCGTTCACGGTACGAAACACAGTGCAATAATAATATCACATTTATCTCGATATATTTTTTATATGCAATGGTATCAAAACATAGTATAACATGAAGTCGCTTAAAACTACTAAACAGATTTTGATACAGTTTAAATAGGTAGAGTGATTAAATGTATCCCTGCTTACCTACTAATGTTATCTGTCTTTATATATTATGGCAAAGGGCAGATTTGAATTCTGATGTGATTAATAATGTTGGTATCTGTAATCTCTATTAATACTGATCGCTGCGGCCGGTCTCATTTCAAATTCTCTTATCTTAGATTGTATCGTTTGTTGTGTTCTCTGGGTCAGGCATAATTTCAAATTACTTACATTTTTCGTATAAAATTACTTTGAAAGAACAATACATTCTTCATTGACGATTATTCGTAATTAGTCGTATTATTAATACATTTTTGCTCAGTCTATTTAAAAAGTGGGTTAAATTATGTATATACTAGCTTTCCGCCCGGCTTCGCACGCGTGGACTACTATCCTATCTTTCAAGTTGGATCTAGGTTGATCACACGGTGTGTTAATTTGGTTTAAATCAGTTAAGTAGTTTTAAAGTCCATCGCGGACAAACACTGAATAGAATAGAATAGAAAATATTTTTCATGTAAACTTTTTACAAAGTACTTATAAATAGTCATTTTCGAATAGAAAATATTTTTCATGTAAACTTTTTACAAAGTACTTATAAATAGTCAGGTTTAGAAAGTCGATTCTATCGAGAAGATACCGGTAACAAACTCGATAGTTACTCTTTTCAACAACCTCCTTGATATACATTCTTATTATAGTTCACAACTCCAAAGAATGCATAATATCAAACTAAACAACTATCCCGCATTGATTTGTATAACTATCCCACTCTGTACATATATTTTACTATTTGGCAGCAGCTGAACGGTTGGAAACGTATTGTAAGAATGTTTTCAGAAAGTGAATTTTCAATCAAAGTTAGTTCGCGGTTGCTAACTTGATTTTGAAAACAAACGGTCATAGTTTCGATACAATTTACACGCTCATGTGTAATTTCCCACAAGACCTGAAAAACTACAATGAAGAAACAATTCGTTCTAAACATTTTGCTTTGTACGTAATTTGTATTTTTTATGAAATATACTACGTATATTATTATAAACGTTTAAACTCGGTATAAATTTTCGCATTATATGATTTTCTACAGCTCTCGTTTAATAAATATAGTTTATTAAAAGATCCAAGATCTATTCAATCAATATCTATCAAATATTATAATAAAAAAATAATATCAAATATTATATCAAGATCCATCTCATACCATTCCACTCCCAATTTTTCACTATCAATCCTCTCCTTCCTTCAAGCCACCTAGGCGTAAGCGACACTTCGTGTTGTAGATGTTCATGGGCTGCAGTCTGTCACTTAACATCAGTTGAACCGCATGCTCCGCTTGCCTGCTGTTGCATAAGAAAATCCTTCTTTTGCGTTGATGATAGTCCTATTTTAAGCTATAAAATATAGTAAACTTAAATGACTTGTATCATAGTTTATTACTCTGTTTAATTCTGAGATAATCATATTTATTCTGGAAACTATTATCTGTTAACAGCCATAATGAATGCAGTCTTTTGTGTCTTTATAAGTTATGTATAAGCATGAACGTATCGTCATAAGTGTCAAGTTTATTTTTATATTTAACAATAATTTCTCTGACTTGGACTGCTTTAACTCATCTCGGAACTGTTTTAAATAGAATAGAAAATACTTTATTGCACACAGATGTAGACAGAAGAGAGACACTAGACATACTTGAAAAAAAAAGTAACTACAATATAATATTATATATACTGACGAATAATGTAAAAAACAATATCATGTCATAGCATTCACACACAAACACGAATGCACACACACACACACTTGTCTGCTTCATTATTAAATGTAAAAATGGAATAATATATTTTCCGTATAACAACTACAAGTGTAAAATTCATGGTATAATATAAATAAATATTTCCATAAGATACATACCAGAATATACAATCGTAGCCATTCTGCTTCGTTCGGATGCTGGTGCCCACTGCCCCACCAGCCCGTGAATACTCGGGTACAGCAGACCCTGGGATAGACCCATGAGGATCCTGCATGCGCACACCGCCATCCAGTCACCCTGGAAATAATTAGTGTGAGGAAGTCGGTTCTATTTTTTGGCAAAATTTATTTAATAGAGAATCTCTAGCGTTTAGTTAGTTGTTAGTAGTTTAATCTCTCTCTATCTAGCGTTTAGGGAGCAGGCTGCAAACAAATAAATGCTGGCTTTGAAAGTGAAAAATGACCTGGACACTTTCAAAACTTGCTTTTTTATGAATTTATATCGGGTAGTGTACCTAAACTCAGGAGAAGATTCCTGAATAATAAAAAATAAAATAAAAAAATAAAAAATCCGTTTATTGCCAATCAAAAACTTAAAGAGGACAATAAAAATACAATCAAAAATATTAGGCAAAAGGGCTATATTCAGCATATGTTACGGGCATCCTAAGATGCCCGCAACGCTGTTTTTCAATAAATAGAAGGGACCTTACCTCTCCTTACTATAGGGATGGAGTTTCATTTAAATCGTGTCTAACTTTTTTATTCTCAAATGACATACGTTTTGATTCGCGCAAAACATACATAAGGATGGTTTTTGCCCGAATTCTTGCCCGCTGTTACATTAAAAAAACAGGCCTCATCAGGTACGATGGTTCTCAAGGCCTGTTGGTCTATCATGGCGTCGGTCTGACTTGTTAGAGAGCATACCTTGGGACCCTTTTTTACGAGGGGAAATGCCTTCGCCTACCCGGCCTTGCACTAAAACTCCTCGATGTTCCTTCACACACCTTGTATGCTCACGGGCACGCCGTAGCATTCTTCCGCAACCCCCCTGGTGTCGGCGGCTTTATGCGACCCATCCGCGGGCATGATGGAGAAGCTATGCTGTGGGACCCTAGCTTATATCAAATCTAACCTTAGTAGCGATCAAAGGTGTGAACACGTTGACAATTCCAGTCACAACCATAGACACGAAGACCAGCATTTTCCCGCCAAATCTTCCGGCCATCATCCCTGCTGGGATCTGCAGGATCACGTAGCCCCAGAAGAAGGAGGAGAGGATCGTGTCTCTGATGTTCTGCTCCCAAGCGAACACCTGGAATTAAGATGTAATTGTAGTTTAGTACAAAGTTGTGCATCGTTGAACAGGTGAGTATTACATAATAAATCTCATTCCAAAAACACAATAAAATAGATGAACCTTTTTCTCCATTGTTGTGAAAGAACTTTAGCAAATAACGTTATTTTTTATTACAATTCAGAAACTACCTTAGAAATTCGTAAATAAGTTTATTTTGTCCAATTTAAATAGCATTAATAGTTTTTATAAGCGCTCACAGATATCTTTTCTTTCTTCTATACCACAGATAATATAATACTATCTGTGGTGTTCACGATATATAATAAATGTTAGCACACAGACCAGTGGGGCGCTAGTGTCACTTCTGACACTTCAAACCTGTCATCTGTGGCGTGCAGACGTATCCGTTGAGCTGTGTGCCTACTTACTGATATTTGAATCTTTTATTTAATGCTCACCTACAACCATAGGACATAACACTATCTATACTAATATTATAAAGATGCAAAATTTGTTTGTTCGTTTGTATTGAATAGGTCCCGAAACTACAGGAACGCTTTGTATGAAATTTTATTCCTTGACACCCCAGGAATGACATAGGATAGTTTTTATTCCGAAAATCCTACAGGAACGGGATATATACGCGGGTGAAACTGCGAACCTCAGCTAGTATATAATAATCCAGTCAAAAATCCTAAATTGTAGATTCATATTATGAATAATTCATGAACAAAATGAACCATATAAAGTAAGGACTGCACGTAGCGATAGGAAAATGAACAAGAATGCGATCGTCTCCAACAATAAGACGTAATTTGTAACTTTTCTCATAATTATGCGACAAAGACGCAAATACGCAGTCGGTTTTACAATGGGACTTATTATGTCATGGGGAAATGTTCTAGAACATTGAGGGAAAACTGAAAAAAAATAGTTTTTTAATCCCCGAAGGCCTGTATTCCCATCCCATTCCACTTTTATCCAATTCTGCTCCTTTTGCAATTTTCTGTATATGTTTTTTTGATGCTCTAAAAGTTCATGGGCTGCAGTCAGTCACTTAACATCAGGTGAACCGCTTGCCTGCTGTCACATAAAAAACCCTCAGATAATTCTAGTAAAGAATCTGGGACACATTTGTTATATACATGTACATGAGCTGCAGAGGTCGCTTAACATCAGGTGTGTACTCTTTCGCCAGCCTCTGACAAAAATTAAAAAACCCGACACATTGACAATCGAATCAGCTCCATGTCAATTATCAAACGAAGCTTAGAACACTCTCAATTAAGTCATCAGTCTCTCATTTGAGACCCGACTCGGTTGTATACGTAGTTATTCTTCCCAGATTTCACCCTCCCTTCAAGTTTGAAACGGCTCAACCGATTTTCATCAAACATATCTAAGAACACTCACACATAATCCAGCTATAATACAAAGAACTAAATTGAAATCGCTTCACCCATTCGGGAGCTATAGACAGACAGACACGTGAAACTTATAACATCTCTCTTTACGTCGGGGGTTAAAAAAGAACCATCAGAAACATTGTTTTCCTTTATCTCAACTTTGTTTAAATTCCGTTTTATAATTTCAACTATACCTAGGTCACTTTTCTCGTAATTATGTGACAAAGAGGTAACTGCTGACGCAGTCGGCAACACAATGGGACTTATTATGTCATATTATCCATTCTGCGGACAGTTCCTGTTATGGGACTTTCATAGACTAAGGGAAAATTTATCACTTTCATAGACTAAGGGAAAATTTATGACTTTCATAGACTAAGGGAAAATTTATGAGATTGTATTTGGGTTATTGTTCTTGAAATAGAAGATTCGAATTGAGTCGTGCTTCATCTAATTTTACGCATTTATTATATTTTTAATTTATTTAATAATATTTCTTGAGATGTTATTCCTTATGACAAAATCATTATTTTGCCAAATTATGAGTTTATACTTGGTTTATATGAATTTAAACGGAGATTTTGATAAATACGAGAGCATTTAAGGGTTAAATACCCAATGAGTAATATTCCTATTACTACGACTTCGTCACCAGGATCTCTCATTTTAGTTATCCAGTTGTAATTTTCACAAATGATGTATTTCTCTTGCCGTTATAACAACAAGTACTAAATAACGGAATAAAATGAATATGTTTGGAGGATCCTCTCCAAGAGATGTGATTTTTATGCTGTATTTCTAGATAATACTACGTATCTCTTCGTGCACGAGTTACGTAGCATTATCTAGACCAGGGGTTCTCAAACCGTGCGTCACAGACAGTATAGAGGGACGTCGCGAGGACTTCATTACTTCCCCTCCCCCCATTTTTATTTCAAACTAGAACTCACACCCCGCTGATACTAGGGCGTCTAAACATATAACTACAGTCGTAAGTGCGCGCGTCGCGGATTGAAAGGTTTGGGAACCTCTGATCTATAGTTAGTATTACTCGCATTTGATTATTCATATAATCAAACCAGAATCTCATTAAATGTTAGCTAAGTCAATATTTCAATAAAGTTGTACGCCAACGCAACATTTCATATTTACATGCGTCAGCGTTTTCCAACTAATTAATAATACGTTTATCCTATTAATTAAGGTAAGGTTTCAAAGATATTGCATGAATTTTAAGATTTTCAAACGCACATTGTTGAAATTCTATCGAAGTTTTAGAGTGTTTAACTCGTTTGATTTTAGAATTAAATTATTATTACTTAAAATATGATTAAAATGTTTTGATGGATACCTAAATAATTGTTTTTGCTAGGTTGTTGAAGAATATTGTATTGGAATGCTAAGATTTTATGCCGAGAGCTAACACCATTTTTTGGGTACGTGTTTGAGGCAAGCTTAAAACTTATTAGATGCCTCTAAATTTATACCCCGACATGGAACTATCGATCTGGCTTGTGAGTAGAGTATAATAGGAGAGGCATCATACATGTTTTCAGCTTTTCACAAACACCTCCCCAAAAAATGGACCGAGCTCTTAGATTATTTATAATAATTTAAGAGCTTGGTTAATTAAACGTGTAAAATCATTAATAGTCCCAATCAGTAGTATCTTAATATGTATATATTTGAACTCTGAATTTGTATACGTTATACTTACGCCTAAAAATTACGTCAAAAAATGTGTATTGTGCTGTTAAATGAAAAACATCTTCAACTTTAAATTGCACTATATATTATAAATCATTAACTACGGCTCATATCACATAGCACACTCAATTAAAATTATCATTAATTTAATATAGAAAAATTATGTTTAAACTTCAACCTAATTTTCTTCATACAAACCGTGTTCAAGAAATTCCCTTTCCTGCATTACAATTTTCCCATTCTCAAAACAACGTGCAGTTTTAATTAGCAAGGCCATTAGTGATATTACTTCATTAACTTGCATAACTATTGGTAGAGGATAAATGGAGCATACATTAACGCGTTGATTAAACAATGATTGCTTTGGCTTGATAAGTGCGCTTTGAGAAAAAACTATGCGAATTCTTGGAATTTGAAAAAAAAATTCGAATGAATTACGGCCATTTTCAATATTCTAACTATCCCTTGTTTTGCTTACTAAAGTCAGGCAAATCTATCTATTGGCACTATTAACTGACTTTCAAAAAAAGAGGAGGTTATCAATTCGACCGCATATCTCCGGCGTTTATGGACCGATTTGAAAGAAAGAAAGAAAGAAGAAAGAAGATCTTTTTAAATTGAAAATAGATAAAGGCACTGAATTTGTATAGATTTCAACAAAAATGAAATAAAAGTTATTTTCTTCTTTTTAGAGCGAGGAAGTCGATTCTATTTTTTGGCAATTTTTTTTTGATTTCAATATCCTAACGACGGATACATTTGCTATGACTTGTATCTATCTCTTGTCATATAATCTGACTTAACAATCTATCCATAATCATTGATACATTATTGAAAATAGCCGTAACTGAACCTTATTGTTAACTGTTTTATTAACGGCCGTTTTCAATATTCTATCAATCCCTATCTATTTACACCTACTTTGATTTCAATATACTGTCGACGGATAGCCTTTGTTATGACTTTAATATCAAATGTCATTTAAACTTAGATTACAATCTATCCATAATCTTTAATACATTATTGAACGTAAAAGTATAGATAAGCAATTTCTACAAGACAATGGAAAGTGAGAAGTGTAAAAGTAGAAGGAAGTGCAAAAAACTAATGAATACAGAAGATTATAAACAGATATTATTTTCAAAAACGGCAATCAACATTTCAGAACCACGTACTTCAGACCATGTATGAAGCTGTAAACCCAAAAACCGTAATATGTTTACGCGGTCGTTGTGACCCAGTGTCAATGAGAACCTGCCCGGTGAGGGTAGAATACAAAATAGGACACGATACTGATGTTTTTTACATCGCCCTTTCAAACGCGATCATCACCTACGTGATTTGGAGTTGCCATTTATGAAAGAAAGGTGAAGAAGAAGAAGAACAAGTTTTACAATTTAAAACGACTTCATTTCCAAGCATCCGGGATAAAAACTATGCTATGTCCATTGACGGGTTTCGAACGATCTCTGTACGAAATTTTATCCAAATCGGTTTATGGCTTTAGGCGTGAAGTAGAAACAGACAGAGTTGCTTCCGCAATTATAATATTAGTAAGGAAATAAGGATTGATTATCATAACAACACAAAAAATGTTTTAATTTTGTTTGTATTTAAAACATTTATTTATTTTTTTATAAGAGCCATTAATAAAATTTTAATAGTGGTTCAAAGCTCACTACAATTCTATAATTTGAGACTTTAATGCCGGACCGAGCACAAAAACGTAATAGATTTTTTGTTTTTTAAAAGTTGGTGGAAATCACACATATAAACAGGATTTTCGTGAATGTCTCATAATAATCAAAATGATACCATGTATGGTGGGTAATCCTATAACGTTGTAAATAATAGCTTAGTTTATAATTCTTACAAACTACTAGTTGGTAGTCATAATTAGTTATCATTAGTCATAATTGCGGTTTAATTGTAGTGCAAATATTTGCCTCCAGGTGTGTTTACCTAAGATAATTTTTTTTAATATTCAATTACCCTACGTTTCAAAACATAAAATGGCGACCCATAACGGAATAACATTTTGGAGAATAATCTTACTGGTAGTAGAGTAGAGACTACTCAATTGAATTAAATTCAATTGCCATAATCCTAGGTAGTAAATCTAAAAGAATTCCTTAGTTAATTTAATAAATGGCGTCAACTATTATTACGTTTATTAAATAATAATTAAATTAATAGCTCCCCTGACCGACTTCAACCATGGTGGCTGATTTCAACAGAGATTAGCCAGCTTCGCAAGAGATATTAGAGTGCACAAGTGTACGCGCAAAAACAGGTGCACTCTCATCCTTATATTTTATTAAACACGAAAATTGTATACGTTTCTTGGTCATATAGAATAGAATAGAATAGAAAATATTTTTATTCATGTAAACTTTTTAAAAAGTACTTATGAATAGTCATTTTTTAAATTTACCACCGGTTCGGAAAGTCGAATCTATCGAGATGATACCGGCAAGAAACTCGATAGTTTCTCTTTTCAATAGCCACTTTGATTACATCGTTATTATATTTTACAACTCTAAAGAATACATATCATACTTAACAACTATCCCGATATTGGGAACTGATATATTCCAAGGATTGTTATCTTCTATATATTCGTTAATATTATAGTATGGTTTTTGAATTAAAGCATTTTTTAATAAAGTAAAAGAATTTATAAAGAAGAAAAGAATATAAACGTCAGTGCAAAAGCTTTCAGCACTGCCCTACGATTCCTTTGATTTTCTCGGTGGCACGTGGCCGGCATTGAGTTAAATCCTCATCTTTATAATAGTCTTTAGTTTTTATATTGTAACAGGCAAATGGAGCATGCGGTGCACCTGATGTTAAGTGACCGACCGCAGCCCATGAACATTGAGCCTTATATAAAATCTTGTGTTAGTATTGCAAATTTTGTAATATATGGATTAAGATTTTTTTTCTTTTTAATTGTATATTAATTTTTAGTTACATACAATTTGTTTCTCAGTAAGCATGTTGTGTTCAAAGGTGTGCATTATAGTTTGTATAAAATATATAATTAGGTTTAAAGAACTTTATTTCAAGAACAATTAGTTCACTTAATATTACGTACAATAAATTTGTATAAATATAAATATTCCACGCGTTGAACGTGTTGCATTTGTTCAAATTAATAACATAATTGCAACGTTCAAATTAATAACATATTTGGGGGTATGTGCAAAATGTTCCCTTATCAACCGCTCGGCCACTTGCTGACGTAAAATGCGATGTACGCGGAATAATAGCTGCAAGATGTGTCAATCAAAGGCAAGTAGTGTTTGTATCAATTACAATTATTTTATTTTATAATTAAGTGTTTTGTCTAGGTAACAATGTAACATCTGTTTGATGAACCTTAATAAATAAAATAAAAATAAAGACATCTACAATATACGTTTGTTTATGCATGTAAACCCTAACGTGTAGGGAATCTATAGCCTGTCGCGACACGGATTATACTATAAGACTCAAATTTGTTCTATTGATAAAAAATAGCCAATGATAAAGATCAATTACATCAGGTGACTGATGGGTTATTTGATATAAAGTGGTCTTTTAAAGCGGATGAGTTTTGCCTTTCTTCGCTATTCATGAAATAATTTAAGTATCTTTTTCCATACTTTAAGATGATAAATGTAACGTTAATGATGTCACGATCTTAGCTCGTGCCTTTACCATAAACTTTGTTCATTTGCATCATCTATAGCCTATACACTAATTCCAATATTATAAATGGTAAAGGTACTCTGTCTCTTTCAAACCACTGTACCGATTTGGATGAAATTTTGTACTTATATAGTTTGAAACCCGAGAAAGGATATATGATACTTTTTACCCCGGAAATCCCACGAGAACAAGAAACTAAGAGAGTAAAACCACGGCGCGAAGCTAGTTCTGAAATAAAACATTAGTAATAATAGTTTTTTGCGTATTTTTAAAACACATTGACAATTACATCTTAAACAGTACAAAAACTGAAACAAAGTAATTAGGCGTGAAGCGTCTCCATTGTTTGTATTGTCATTTTAACAGCTTCAAAAAACACAAAAAATAAAATTACTTAATGTGCTAGGTTTTTTTTCACATAATAAGCCAATATCCATTTTATTATCTGTTGTGTCTCGCGGTGTTACCTGCGTATATCCCACGTTTCCGTGGGACGGGATAAAACTGTCCTATATTTATTTTATTGCGTTTATAAAATAAAAATTTATATAAAACTACATCCAAATCGGTATAGACGCTTAGACGTGAATAAGAGATAAATAGACAGAGTTAGTATTAGGATATCTTCAGTATGCTTAACAAGATATCTCTCTGTATGATTAGATCTTTAAAACTAGTCAACTAATTTTGATGCAGTTTTTTAATAGAAAGAGCGAGTCTATATGAAGGTTTATAGGTGCACTAGCTGTGCCCCGCGGTTTCACCCGCGTATATCTATTTTCCTCGTCCCCGTGAGATTTGATCAAAAGCCTTTTTGGCGGATACCTACGTCATAACATCTACCTGCATAACAAATTTCAGCCTCATCGGTCCAGCAGTTTGGTCTGTGCGTTGATAGATCGAAATATACGAGTAAATGAAACCACATTGACACGCTACTGTTTCGAATGCAAAAATAATTTTTCAAATCGGTCCATCAATGCCGGAGAAATGCGGTAACATTCATAAAAAAACATGAACATGGTTGAATTAAGAACCTCCTTTTTTGAAATCGGTTGAAAAAATACAACTTCCTTTTACTGGAAGTCGGACGATGAATACGAAAAAACTCTTGGGATTGCCTACGGCCAAAGGAAATAAACATGCCTAATAAATACGAGAAACTTTTACGCAAGTAAAGCCACATGTTTCATCATCATTTGAAAGTTATTGTAAGCCTTGTATTCACCTTGTATTGACGACTAGCTTTCTGCCCGCGGCGGTGTGCACAATAAATTTTGTGCAAATTCATCTACCAAAATCTCACATGTTGGCGGAGTATGACATTTTTTCAAATTTTAGAAGCGTTTTTCTCGTAAAGCATTGGTTTTAGCAAAATTCCTATAAGGCAAAATCTATTTTAAAGACCTATCCATTTTATTATCAATTTTATTTAAGATCTATCCAATGAAACCTCATTTAATGATATATTCGCGAATTTTGTACTCTATATATCGCAGTAAGATGTATGGAAAGCCACCTCTAAATATAATTTTTTTCAAACAAAATGGAGCCAATAAGTTTCACCTTATGTATGTTTTATAGAACCCAAAACCATGTTTAGAATTTTTCTTCTGTTTGTCTGTCTATCTGTTTGTATGTGCGTTAATCACGAAAATACCAGTAGCCAGATTTTGATAAAATTTTATATGCTGATAGATCAATATTAGGTGCAACTTACACGCTACATTTTTTCGAAAATACTCATTTTTAGGGGTGACTCCATATAAGTACTTTAATTATTCTTAGAAGAAAAACTCAAAAGTGCTCACATTTAAGAGTCAAAGCTACAAAATTCCACACTCGGATTTATTCAAAGGATTCCGAATCCCAGGATACTCTGCAGTGGCACACGCGTACCTGACTTGACTGGGGATATCGGCTTAGGTTGGTCGTTTGAAGCTTTAGGCGGAATATAAAGGATCAACGGACAATCACCGTTTCAGACGTCTACATCTAGCAGGAATATTCCGGGAGTTAGGACTATTTTTTGGGGAGGTAAATAAATATTCCTGGACATTTAACACAACGCCATCTCCACTAAGCAAAGCTGGTACTATGGAAACTAGATAACTGATATACTTAGACATACTTCTTTTTGTTAATACTAATATAATTTAGATAAATTTACACAGACAGTAGAAAATTACAAAATTCATCACGACGTAATTTTTTACTTGTGGGGATCGAACTCACACCCTCAGGCGCTGGACCATTGCTGTATGGGCTTGTATCCACTGCGCCAATCGGGAAGCTGAAACCTTGTATGATGCCTCTCATATTATACCCCAACTAGCTGCGCCCCAGGGCTTCGCTCCCGTGGGAAAATCGGGATGATATATAGCCTATAGCCTTCCTCGATAAATGGGCTATCTAATACTAAAAAAAAATCGAAACGGATCAGTAGTTCCTGAGATTAGCGCGTTCAAACAAACAAACTCTTCAGGTTTATAATATTAGTATAGATATGGAACAATAGACCTAGCTAGTGAGTAGCAGGGTTAAATCTAAATAAAGCCCGATTTTTTCAAATATTTGGGGTAAAACATAAATAACTATGTAATATACCCACCCTACTAATTTCGCTCATTTTCGAGGTTGACATTTTCTTTTGTCTAAACTATTCGCCTATGAAATGTAATTAAGTGTTTCCAATATAAACCATATTTGAAGTTATCAAATCTAGTTTATTGACTAGTAGTAAAGTAGACCTTTATATGTCAGAATGCAGCAATCATCTGTTATAAATGGTTTGGCGAAATTCAATCAACATTTCAATTACTAGTTAAAAAGCTATTTATTTTGGACCTTGGCGAGTCATTAACACAATCAGAACCTAGACGCTTTTGTAACCTGACAGCCTGGCATTCACGTAAATAAAATAATTTAATCATTCATTAATATTTAAATTGACTATGTGTTGTTGTTTTGAGGAAATAGATAAATCAATTAATTAATATCCTGGACATTTTACACAACGCCATCTAGTCCTAAACTAAGCAAAGCTTGTACTATAGAAACTAGATAGCTGATAGATATACTTAAATATATTTTTGTAAATACATACACACTATAGATAAATTAACACCCAGACAGTAGACAATTTCAATGTTCATCACATAACACATTCAAAAAACTGTTTCGTGATGGCTATAAAAATGTATAATAAACTTTCAGATGACATAAAAAAATACCATCAACTAGATTTAAAAATTCTCTTATGATAACCATTAATTAAAAAATGCTATTATAATGTAAATTATATTTTATATTATTTTTTATTTGTAATTTATTATCAATGCAATTGTATGAATTTTGTTTAATATATGTCAAAATGCTAAATATAAATATTTGCACGCTTTTTGTGAGCAAAGCATGCTATGGTCATTGTGAGGATAACACCTTATATGTAACTCATGTCAAGCAAATAAATTATCATTTCATTTCATTTAATAATTCACACCCTCCGGTGCAATAGACCGTTGCTTCACCCACTGCACCAATCGTCATAAAACTAAACAGCAATGTCACTCACCGGAAAGTCGTAATCATTAGGCTTGGTCATCGCCACGATCGCGATACTCATGCTGACCCGTGTGGCGTATGACGTCACAGTGGAGAGGAACAGGAGGAAGATCACCACGTGACGCATCCCGAAGGAGCTGTCTGTAAAGAGAAGAAATTGAAATTTATACTTATTGGCAAGGTGCACGATGACAACGCCAACTAGCGGTTGCCATTACAGCGGACTTAGAAATGTCAAATAGCTTACTGTCATTACGAAAAACAATAAATAAACAATTATTTCCAATGGTATATCGTAATTTAATACTTTTCTACTTAAATCTATATCAATAATAATATTGTCTATATTATTTGATTAAAGAAATAAATGGTAAAAAGTGACAAATGGTCCGCTGTAGGTTGCTTTTTGTGACACGGTGAGCACTGCGGTCGATTCACGGTCCAATCCACCTACTTTGCACCTAGCGAATACATAATAGAATCGTAGACAAGCCGTGTCTGTACATTCAATATTTTCAAGAAAAAATGATCGTATCCTGTATTAGTTATGCTTTCAAACTCAAAAGTATAAAATTTATAGAATTTTTAACAACTTTTTGTGTTTATTTAGTTATCTAACTACGTAGTTAGAAGTACGTACTTGTAGTGAGCTAATTTATTTATTTTTGAATTTTTTGAAAAGCTAGTGTGAAACATTAATAATGTGAAGGAGCAAATACTTTCTTATAAAACCTTTACAAATGTTGAAGTATAAAGAATCATAATAAACTCGTGGCAAAGTATAATTTCCCCGTAAATACAATTTGATACCCGGAATTACTAATACTGGCAATATTAAGGTTTTCCTGAATGAAGCCAAAAAAATCACGAACGTCTGGACCAAATTATATCCTTCGAAGCCTTAATAATTGTAATACGTGGTTTTACGTATATAAATATTCCTGGATTTTTAACACAATGCTATCTAGTCCCAAACTAAGCAAAACTTGTACTATAATAATAGCTCCCCTGACCGATTTCGGCCATGGTGGCCAATCTCAACAGAGACTAGCCATAAAACTTGTACTATAGAAAATAGATAACTCAACTGATAGACATAGACATATTTTTTTTGTAAATACATGATAAATCTATACCCAAACAGTAGAAGATTACAATGTTCATCACACCATAATTTTTTACTCGCGGGGATCGAACCCACACTCTCCGGCGTAATAGACCATAGCTGTATCCACTGCGCCAATCAAGTCGTCGATATAGCTATATCTGTACCTAAGGTAAGGACAAACTAGCCCACAAAGACAACGTACACCGACACGATGTTTCGGGTCATTTCGGAACAGTCTGCGTGCTAATGTTAACCGTTTGAAACCATGTCTGAGTCTGAGTGCGTAGGTATGAAAAGTGAAGTAAATTGACCCATCACTATTAGGAATATTACTAGAACTGACTAAGGATTAATGATGGGAAAAGAACAGAAAGAAAAGGGAATACAGACGAGAATGGAGGAATACAGGGAAGAAAGTCGTGTTAGTTACTTCACTTATAACTCAAGAACGGCTGAACCGATTTAGCTGAAAATTCGTAGGCTTAGGCTTAGGACCAGAGAAGGACATAGGATACTTTTAATTCCGGAAATCCCACGGGATTGGGTATATACGCGGGCGAAACCGCGGGGCACTGCTAGTACAACATATAATATGCTTCACGCCAATACTTGGGTAGGTGGCAAATTTCCCGTTGCGAACTTGGCTTAAACCTTACTAAAGCAATGATCAACTACCACTCTCCAATCTTTGCTCCACAAAGACATTCTATTCCAATTGCATACAGAACATTGGACCTCCGAGTTATTTCCTATATAAATGGAACGGCGACCAAAACATAACTAATGGCCCATTGTTACGTGACCAGCCTTTTCATCGGCCTTTAAGCCGATTTGACACAATGGATGATGCTAGGATTGTGGGTGAGTCCTAATTTAAAGCATTTTTGTCACAAGGACAGGTACTTCTAAAATGCATAATTCATGCTTATTTGATACTGCGTATAATCATAGGTCAATATCTATACTAATATGCTGACGCATAAAAAAGCTATTTCCTAGGAAATAGCTTTTTTGGTCTGATCGATGGTCGAGCTGATTTACGCTTAGGTCTGTAAGAAATCTGGTGTCAATTTTTACTTTTGTTTTTATTTTGTTACTTTTGCGCAATTGTTCACATTTGTTGCCTGTTTTGTTTGTTAAATATTTTGTCACAACGCGTGAGAATCTATAAATGGCTTCTTGTTGACTAACTTTGTATCCTATATAAAAATTTTCAGCTGTTGATTCTCCATGAAATTAAATAAATAAATAAAATCAATATTATAAAGTTGACGAGTTTGTTTGTTTGAACGCGCTAATCTCAGGAACTACTCCGATTCGAAAAAAATTTTTAGTGTTAGATAGCCCATTTGTCGATATTCTCACGGGAACGAAGCCCTGGGGCGGAGGTAGTATTAAATAACTATCTGATCCGCGCGGCTTCGCTTCCGTAGCATAATGTTAAATACATAGGAATTAAAATTCTTAGATTACTGTATCATTAGTAAAAAGTCACGAAGCCTCAAGGGATATCACTTTTAATACAAAACTGCATATAAGGGGTCTTTGTTTATCGATGCAACATAATATAGATTAAAAGAATTGAATATTCGTGCCTACTATTTTATCGAATTAAGATTCAAGATAAGATATTCCTATATTAGTTTTAAGCCGATAATTATTTCTCTATCATTACTACTATCATAAAGAGAAGAGATTTTGTTATATGTTTGCATTAAATACTTCGATAGGACATGATTGATTTGAAAGATTATCCCTGATGTACATAACTTTTAACCGACTTTCAAAAAAGGAATGAGATTCTCAATTACACCGTATTTTTTACGTATATTACCGCATTTCTCCGGCATTACTGCATTCGAAGGAATAGAGTGTTAGTGTGGTCCCATAAAAATTTGATCATAGGACACTAAAAAGGGAAAATTAATAACTATTTCTCAAAAATATAATCGTTTTCTCACTCTAAAAAGTAAAAAATAACTTTTATTTTATTTTTGTTAAAATCAATAAAAAGCCGATGCCTTTATCTATTTTAATCAAGTGTAAAGTTATTTAAACAGGTTTTTGCACCGACTTTATATCGATTTCAACAAAAATAAAAGTTATTTTCTTCTTTTTAGAGTGAGCAAGTCCGTTCTATTTTTTGACATAAAGTTATTATATAATGAAAACTTAGAGTACCAATGCCTTGGTGCTAGTTTAATAAATGATTTATTATTATATATTATATTATATATTATTGTAATATATTGATTACCTACTTACCAATATAGTAAACATCGACATTTTCATGCGTTTTCAAAATAACTTTATCAATTTTCACTGAAGACCTCCTTCTAACCCCACTTTTGTTTGTTCGCAAAAAATCGTACACCATTTTACACTATATATAACCTACTAATGTTTACTAACAGTGAAGCGTAGATAGAATATACTGTTTTTGTAACAAATAGAAAATCAATTAACGTGAACACAGAAATAAAAAATTATCGCGTAGATAACGATTCGTTTTTATGACTCCGATAATATGTACGTAATATCAAATTTTATAGAATTGAAACTCTTTTTTACACTATTTTCACATTTATTTATAAAATTTATTTAATTTACCACCGGTTTTGAACAATCATCGTCAGGCAGTATACAAATAATGAAAAATAAACAATTTTGTGGGTAGAAAGATATGTCGCAGTATAGATAAGTGACATTATAAGGGTCCAACGATACCGTCGAGCAGTGGACTGTATGATAATTTATATGTGGCGGGCACGATGTCAATGAAGCTCCCAGTTATTATGCGAAATGTATATTTACAAGTAACAATCACTAACCCTCAAGTCTGGGTTATCACAACACAAGTCTGAAGTAAAGACACAAGTAACAAGTACAAAACACACAAGTAAACTTAAATCTAACATTCATGCACTTATATACTATTCTTAAACAATACAATTAAGGGTAGCCAATCGCAGCGTTGCGTCCCTAACGCAGGTAGCGTTTCCCAAACGCGGTACTTTTCATCGCGCTCGCCCTGTGCCTAACGGGAAACGCCATCTGGAAAGTCTGTCCGCCCGCGTGGTGATTTCGTCCTCAACAGACATGATGTACTAACAGAATAAATCCTTTTTAAAATAATGTATTATTTGTGAAATTGTATTGGTACAGGTGTTAAAATTCTCTTGTTGTATCAAATGACGATAAATTGAGGTTGAATACATTTAAATACGTACTTATTTAAATAAGTATCTACAATTTAATTTTATGATGATCGTGAAATACTTAAATCTTGATTTTATTACATTCTAACCCACTTAACCATAGTTGATATTTTATGAATTTACTTTTATTACAGATTTTAAATTGCGGTATATGCTATTACCGCGGGATTTTTGGGATATAACTATTCTATGTTCTTTCTTGGACCTCAAACTATTCTTGAACAAAATTTCATCCAAATAGGTTTAGTATTTTAGGCACAAAGAAGAGGCATATATAATTACTTTCGCAGTTATACAAATAACTAGCCGCGGTTTCACTCGCGTAACTTTTGATCCCGTGGCGACACCGGTATAAAAAGTAGCCTATGCGAAAATTTGTGAGGATGTATGTATGTTTGTTACTCTTTCACACAAAAACCACTGCATTATTATGAAACTCGGTATAATAGATGAGGGTTCAGAATATCATGGGCTACTTTAAATCCCTGAGTTTCCACGGATTAAGAAGTTACGCGGTTGAAACCGCGAGGCGCGGCTAGTATATTGCTTCTGAATCTATGCTTATTAATAGCTCCCCTGACCGATTTCGGCCATTTTGGCCAATCTAAACAGAGACTAGCCAGCTGCACAGGAGATATTTTAGTGCACAAGTGTACGCGCGAACACAGGTGCACTCTCTATTCCTTTTACTCTCATAACCCGATGGGACGGCAGACCGACACGACCGGAGAGGGATCAGGCGCAGGACCGACGGCTTTACGTGCTCTCCGAGGCACGGGGGTATAACATCACCGTCAACTTCCAAACTCAGGGCTGTTATTGTGATTGTGATTTCTTTGTCAGAAAAATCCCAATTACATTTTTTTTGGCCCCACCCGGGAATCGAACCCGGGACCCCTCGATCTGTAGTCAAAGATGCAAATTGCCATTATCATATAGAAATAATAACAATACATATTAAGAGCTCGTTTAAAACCATATAACCTAACAGGAAAACCAAACGTCACTTCAAAATCGCCGTGTTCATTTTATTTTCCATCCTTTCCGTGATTATAAATTTTCCTTCTAATACTTTTGAACACGTACCAATCGTTAAGATTAAAGAAACTTGTTAATTGTCGGAAGATAATAAAATATCGTTCATTGTTATGTATTGCTAATTGTTATATTAATAATCCTACTACTATTATAAAGGCGAAAGTTTGTAAGTATGGATGTATGGATGTTTGTTACTCTTTCACGCAAAAACTACTGCACCGATTATGATGAAACTTGGTATACATACAGGTAAGGGTTCAGAATAACATATAGGCTACTTTTAATTCCGGAGTTGCCACGGGATCAGACGTTACAAGGGTGAAACCGCGGGGCGCGGCTAGTAAATAATAAATATTGCTGGACATTTAACACAACGCCATCTAGTCCCAAACTAAGCAATTTGTACTATGGAAAGATAGCTGATAAACTTACTTAAACATACTTGTAAATACATACATAGATAATACTATAGATAAATTAACACCCAGACAGTAGAAAATGACAATGTCCATCACATGATTAATGGCTCGCTCCGAGCTAGACCTTGCTTTGTATCGCTTATTTAATACTTTAATTACGAAAGGCTGAACAAATTTCGATGAAATTTAACACTACGGTAGCTCATCATCTAATAGCATTCCAGTGAGAACGGAACTAGTATACAATTACGAGCGTAACGAAGGCTTGACGAAAAGCACGATATTGGTTTATTTCGGACCGGCCTTGGGGAGAATCGGTCGCGCATACCAAGTGCAATTGCTTTGAGAAAGGTCGATTTGAGGAAGTTATGTCCGTTTGGTTAAATTTTAAATACTAGTATAATACTATATTTGATTTATCATTAATTTTTCTCGGATTGAAGGCAGATGGAGTGTTCCGAAGACTCGAGTGACGCTAACTACACGTATCTACACGTGCATCTGTGTGAAATTTGAAAGTTTCGAAGCCCTCATGATGTGTTGTGTCAAACTAGACGAACATTTTTGTATTTGCTTTTGAAGTTTATATTTGCTTTTCGGCATCACTAGAGTCTTCGGCCGCACTCCCGCCTTTTTATTCTCTAATCTCTGACTATTATAAACATTATTGCCCAGATCAACCACACGTCAAGTCTCAACGTCAAAGATATGATTCCAACGTGAACTGAAGTGCAGATAAGCATGTTTACCAACTCGAGTTGTTTATGATACTCGATATGTATCGCAATTTAATACGATGTTATATAATGTGTTTCAAACTATGTGAAAATACTAAATATCTATTAATTTACAGCAAAAGATTCAGGAGTAATGAATTTTAGAAAAGTTAAAAAATCCGATTGGCGCAGTGTATATTGCACATTTGCAATATCTTGCGTCGGAGGGTGTGGGTTCGTTCGTTATTACTGTGAGAAAACAAATAATTTAATATGAGATACATTGTAATTTTCTACTGTCTATTGATACTAGCTAAGCCCCGCGGTTTCACGCGCGTATTTATCTCGGATTTTCGGGATAAAAGCTATCCTATATCCGTTTGACACTGTTAACATAACACATATATAACTTCTTTTTTCTTCTGACAAAACTTAATTGTGGTCAAATATTTTTGCAAGGATGAGTGAGATATTATTGTACCCATCCTTGTGGCAGATATTTTTGATCATCCATGCATAGCCACATATATTATATGCTTCTGACTGTTACATTGCAACAAATACATTTGATTGTCCTGTACGTTACGTGTTATATTAGAACGAGTGCACGTAACCGTTGCAAAATATATTTCTCCTGGGAGCCAAGCGAATTCCACCAATTTTTCACAACTGCTTCGAATGCGCTGTTTTTAGTTTTTGAAACTAAAATTTAAAACGTGTTCACATTGACATAAATGGCTGGTTTAAATTATATGAAAATTTAAGCATTTTTTTTAATTTTAAAGGCTGTTTGAATATTCTGAAATCAGTGTTTTCTGCACATAATTTGATCTAGTATTCCGTAATTGGAATTAAAATTGTATTAATAATTACTAAGCATCCATCGTTATGATGTTTTATTTAAAAAATACGAACTGGTAAATGAACTTCTTAAAACGAATTCTTGCTTACAGATTTCAAATGAAATATCGTATATCTTTCTGCCTGAAAGAGTTATATAAAATTATTCTTGTGTTTATTTTAACGTAAGTATTTTCCTACTAATATAAAAGTTTGGATGTGTGCGTGTCGATCATGCTGCAACTATTGAACAGATTTTGATGAAATTTTGTATGCAGATAGGCTATTAGAATAGGATGATAGGATATTTTTTATGGATCAACAGACAGAATTATACGCGACGGACAGTAGCTTGTATTGAATTAAAATGCTTTGTTTATCGGATTTTAAACACGGTGTTCAAAACGTCTGGTTAAATAACCGTGTTTGAAACCGTTAAAAAAATTATGCAATAATTTTAATATAACATTATAATTAGGCACATTTTGAACGAGTCCTAATACCGCCCTAGTTTCAAAAATATCCGTAAAATGCTGACAGCTGTAAAATGGTTTTTCTCATTTTGTCGCGTAAAGTTAAAGTGCGATGTATTTTTTTAATGTCTTTTAATGTTTT
The DNA here is from genome assembly GCA_001586405.1 of Phoebis sennae. Classification (NCBI taxonomy): domain Eukaryota; kingdom Metazoa; phylum Arthropoda; class Insecta; order Lepidoptera; family Pieridae; genus Phoebis; species Phoebis sennae. Next base: position 5,295 of record LQNK01002259.1, on the reverse strand, counting down.
AATTGGGTTATTTTCTTATTAATTCTAATAATTTCCGAATCTCTTCCATCGTGTTGCCTCAATATATTATCTATACATATAATAAAACAGTAACCGAACCATTTCTGTACATTGAATATTTTTCAAAAAG
>LQNK01002256.1:50511-106010 GCA_001586405.1 Phoebis sennae | reverse complement strand
TGGCGGCGACAGTACCTGGGCGCCGTGAAGTGGGGCCTGCCCGCCGTGCGCGCTGATTGGCTGCTCGCGTGCGTGTCCCGCGCGCCGATTGGATACTCGTATGCGTTTCCAAAGCTGATTGGCTAGTGCATTTTTTTTTAAATTGGAAATATGAGTATCGGATAATGCAGAAAGGAAGGTGTCAGCGGCCCTGGACTTTTAAATGAAAAACAAAGACAGCTCTTCAGTTATATATTATTACTTATTAGCATAAATGATAATCCCAATTTGGCATAAAATTACATACACAAATGTACAACTCTTCAAATAATAATTTGTTATGTGCAAATAACAATATATTCTAACTTTCGTGAAATCATTTCAGCGCCACCTTCTCCAGAAACGCCACAAGAGTCTTCACACGCCAAAGAGGCTGACAACCAAAACGAGAAAGGGATAGAGATAGAGATGGACATGCAGCAAGAGAGGGACAAGGAGAACGAAATGTTGCCGCCCGCTGATGCTCATGTGCCCAGAAAGAGTATAGCGAGAGATGATACGCCAAAGGGCAATCAAAATGGTGAGAAAAGCCATGCTATATGCCTTAATTTTTTCTAGCGGGCAAGCGGAGCTGATGATAAGTGAATGACCGCAGCCCATGAACAGCAAGGATGCCTTACCAGCTTGAAGCGAGGGGAGGGGATAAGGAGAGGATGAATGATGGAAATTGGAAGAGGAGCACAACAGGATGAAAGAGGAATGGATTGTCGAATATGAACCTCCAGACACCCACTCACGCGAAAGAAACTGCGCAATACTGACTGACGCCTTTTATTTTTTTTCTAAAAGTATTTTACAACTAATTTACAGTTTTGATGTCGTAATGTTTAAAAAAATATATTATGCTGTATAAATTGTAAATCATTATTTTGGTGATGTTTATCATAAAGTAAATTTTGAGTTTCTTACAAAAAAAGAACATATATTATCTCGTCAATTTCCTTTACGCATTTCAAAAACTGATAAATACTATTGAATATAATTTCAGACGACATGTCGCCCGCATCGCGGTACATCGCGATGGCTCGCCAAGGTTTACTGGGAGGGGATTCTCAGGAAACACCGAAACGGGTGCAGGATATACAAGAGGCTGATAAGCAAGGTACGACAAGCTATTTATTTGTATGGATTTTCATTTTATGATGAAAAATGTGTCAAAATTATCCTTAAACGTGTCCGTTCTCGGGATAAACAATCTCTGTTTAAAAATCATCCAAATAAATTCAGTGGTTGTAGCGTCAAGAAGAGTTACTTTCGCATTTATAATAATAAAAAATTAAGGATTTTGTCTTGTGGGAATGTGTTTTGAAAGACTTAATGTATAATGTGAATGTAAGAATATAATTTTATGCTTAATAATTAATTAATTTTATTATTATTTTTATGACCATTTGAATGCTGTCAAAGGTAAAATGTGACGATCTGTTTTTTAATTTCAATTTATGTTACATCCCATGTACTCCCATTACAAATGAATAAATGATGATTTATGACTTATTAAATTCTTAGACTTATTTAACAAAATGGAAATAAAGCCTACTATTACTTTTCTTTGTCTTGTATTAACTTCAATTAAAATTCTATTATGAAAATCAAATAGCGTGATGTTGTTTGATTATTATAAACAGTAAGTGTATATTGCACGTACAAGGTAGAACATGCCCGGTATAAAAAAAAACTTACATCATATATTACCATGTTTTGATTTTTTATGAGTGTACAAAATTTGGAAATCCAATTAATTATTTTATTTAATTTCATTTCAACGAGTAATTAAACGAATTTATCGTATTTCAGAAGTAGCTGTTCGAACGCCGGATGGAGCGTTATCAACGCCGAACTTAGCTGTATTCAGCCCGCGAACTCGCCGGCGGCTCCAAGCGTTAAGGAGGGGAGAAATGCCATCAGATCCTGTTCGCACTCCACCTGATCCTTGTAAGCAGGAATTTTTAACCGACTTTAAGAAGGGAGGTTATAAATTAGACGGTATTTTTTATGTATGTTACCGCTTATCTGCAGTATTTGTGGATCGATTTTGCATTCGAAAAAGTGGTGTCCATGTGGTCCAATAGAAATTTAAGTAAAAAATAGAGAGAGAGAGAGAGAGAGAGAGAGTAAGCGGAGTAGAAGCTGAGGCGAAAGTATAAACATTAAAGTATTCTTTTCATCATATTTATTAGTGGAATTTATAATCTAATGGTATAGTAATATAGTAATCTATTACTAATCGCGTAGGGTGTACAGTTTTATGTATTTAATTCGGACATTCACCTCTTCAAATATATCAAAGGTTTTTTTATTTATATCGGTATTTATAAATATTTGTTTCGGAACAACGAAAATTATTGTATAACATAACTATTAGTATCGTATTTCGCATAAGTGATAATTGTAAGATAATCTTGGAGAAAAAATAAAGTTCTTAAACCTAAACAATATCTACACCATCAGCTTCAACTCCCCTCACTTTATATCCCCTTTTTTCTCAAGACTGCATACATAGACACCCCGTATATTAATGTTGTATGAGTTACGAACGCTGCAGTCGGAGGCCCCAAAAAAAAACAAATTTATTGAAATTAAACTTATGATTACAAGGAGCAGACTTGGCCGATGCAAGTCTACTTATATTCCATGTGATAAAATTAATATAAATCTAGAATTACTTAAATGCTAACTAAGTACTAAGTTGCTCTGCACTCCATTCCCGTGAGAACGGCAGTGTCAGCTGAACTCTACGGGAACGCTTACATATTATATGTCTTTCAGTTGCGAAACAAATAGACACGCCGGATAGTGCATTCGGCGCGGTGCTCCGGCCGGGCTCGGGCCGCCTGTCGCCGGAGTCCAGAAAACGGTTGTGGAAGGCCGTCAACGACTTGCCTTCCAAGCAAGAGCAACCGGTCAAGGATAAACATACTGTACGTTTTGTTAACGATAAGTCATCGTATCATTTATAATAGTTATCGCAGTTTATACCGAAATTAGACATTACTCGAATAGACTTTTATACATGTTTCCCGTGTGGCGACGGATTAGAATACATGTATCGCCGCCCCATTCTACCCGTGGGTGTCGTAAGTGGCGACAGAGGGTAATTCTACTGCATAACATCTGCAGTTATAAAAGAGTGGGAGCCGAGCATTGCACGTTTGGGCCAAGCTCACACAAGTACCACGCCAAGTACCACCTCCCCAGTAGAAGACCGGCGTGGAGCAGTGTTGCACTGTGTGCAGTACGGTGAGCGGGTGTCCGGAGGCCTGTATTCCCATACCATTTCTCTCCCGTCCTTCTCTGCTCCTCTCCCAACATCCTATCATTAAACCTCTCCTCATCCCCTCCCCTTCCCTTAAACCGGCGCGGCATCTGCGACCCCTTTATGTTGCGGATGTTCATGGGCTGCGGTCGGTCACTTAACATCAGGTGAATCGCATGCCCCGCTTGTCTGCTATAATATAAAAAAAAGACTTACTCGAATAGACAAGCGGTGAGTATATACCGTGATAACTGTTTAAAATTATACCGTACGTTATTTTGTATTTTAACTTTACTTACTGAAAACTGTAAAGAAACTTCCTTGTTTCTTTTAAACTTTAATTTTCAATAACAATGCTCAATGTATATTGACTTAATTAATTTATACAGAGTGATTTTTTAGTCGAGGGACCAATATTAAAAAATATATATATTTATTTGCAGCCCCTGTCTGAAATAAGGAATCGTTTCCTAGCACAATTCAATGGTAACAATTCGTCGACGCCACCGTCAGAACACATCGTCGCTCCAAGGAAATTACACTTACAAGTGAGTCGATAAATAAAAAAACAAAAAAATAAAAAGAGCTTTATTCATTCCATACAATGTTTGGTTCATATATAAAGTTACAATTAGAATTTCACGAATATTACATTAATTTTTTTATTTTAATTTATATGTAAACAGAGAAAGTGAGTGAGTCAATAATGCAAATTAAAAATTGTAAGCTAATCAGATGAATGTGCCTGACATTGAAGAGAAAAATTGATAAAAACCATGAAAAATTTAAATTTAAATTCTTAGATCTTTCCAGATTGTAGTGAAGCGTAGAGCTTGTAGATAATTTTAAAGGCAATGGAAAAAACTGCTCATTTAATTGAAATCACAGTTCCTAATTTGAACTTTTTTGGATAAATGAGATAGTGTGATAGTTGCGTTCTAATAAATTATGTGTATCATCAACATCAACACATGTTATTAATATAAATTTTGTATGTAGGACGAAGCGGAAACACCACCATCTAAGATGGCCAAAATATCCCATGATCATCAAGTAAGTACTATTTTATTTGGCACTTTAAAAACACCGTAATGAATATATATTTATACGGTGGATACAGCATTGGTCTATTGCGCCGGAGGATGTGGGTTCGATCCCCACGAGTGGAAAATTATGATGTGATGAACATTGTAAGTTTCGGGTGTTAATGTATCTATAGTATGTATGTGTTTACAAAAAAAAGTATGTTTATGTATGTCTATCATTTATCTATAATACAAGCTTTGCTTAGTTTGGGACTAGATGGCTTTGTGTCAAATGTCCAGGAATATTTATTTATTTTATGAAATCACAAAATGTTGCCGACCATATACAAACTATTGTCAGACCTACAATTGCTTTACGATTGCAGAGTCCCAGTTGCATGAACATCAACGAAGATTCCAACGATAGTAAAGCCAACAATAGCAACAATAGCAACAACACCAACAACAAAAGCAACAACAATAGCAACAACAATAGCAACAACAATAGCAACAACAATAGCAACAATAATAGCAGCAACAGCAAATCCAGCATCCCCGCAGCAGTGGATGCTCAATTACAGAGATTGAGCGCTGCGTTAAGCAGTAGATTGAGTTCGCAGCGAGCGAAGCGAACTAGAGACTCGGTTAGCGTTACACCTGGTGAGTCTGTGAATTTTATATAGCGAATAACATACAGACAGTCATCGATACAACAAGGTAAAGACAACAAAAGAAAACATCAGGTAGCATCATTACTTTATATAAAATCTTTTGTATATAGCGAGTAACATACTCTCAGTTATTAATACAACGAGGTACAAACAAAAGAAAAAACATTAAGTAGCAACATTACTTTATATGAAATCTTTTGTATATAGCGAGTAACATACTCTCAGTTATCAATACAACGAGGTAAAAACAAAAGAAAAAACATTAAGTAGCAACATTACTTTATATGAAATCTTTTGTATATAGCGAGTAACATACTCTCAGTTATCAATACAACAAGGTAAAAACAAAAGAAAAAACATTAAGTAGCAACATTACTAATATTTTTTTTAGGTCACAGCAGGCAAGCGTTTACCTGATGCTAAGTGACCGATCGCAGCCCATGAACATTTATAGCAGCAAAGTGTCGCAGATGCTGCGCCGGCGTAAAGGAAGGGGAGGGGTTAAGGAGAGGATAAATGATAGGAAGTTGGGAGAGGAGTAGAATATGATGGGAGAGGAATAGAATGGGAATACAGACCTTATTAGCCTGCATCCGAGGCTTTGAATGCGTAAAATTCGGATCAGCCTGTATTCCCCTCCCATTTGCCTCCCCCCTGTTCTAGTCCTTTCCCAATTTTCCATCATTAATCCTCTCCTTAACCCGTCCCCTTCCTTCAAGCCAGCAAGGCATCTGCGACACTTTGCTGTTATAGATGTTCATGGGCTGCGGTCAGTCACTTCACATCAGGTGAACCGCATGCTCCGCTTGCCTCCTGTAACATAAAAAAAATCAGTAACAGGTATCCTTTCATCCTATCTAATAAATCATATATCTCATTTGTATACGAAATTTGACACACAAAAATCGAAATAACCAACCACACAAACAGCAAATTCCCATTTATTATATTAAAACGGGAAAGGAGGATTACGTCAGAAACGAACGAACTTATACGCACGCGTAAAAACAAAGTCAATTACAATGGTTTTTGTTCTTTGCTAGTAATATTTAAGGTTGACAAAACCATTTGTCTACTTTTTTCAAAAGAATACCTAAAAGGGAGTGCTATTAAAACATATTCATTAAGACACACCATCCCTTATGTAAAAGATGTATTTTACATCTTAAACATGTTTTCATGGAAATTTTAATTATGATATTAAATTACCTGCGACTGGTCGCAGTTCAACTATTTATTCCCACTAGTTTAACTTTCTAGAGATTTAAAATAGTTGAACTACTCAGTTGAACTACTGGAAACTAACCATATTTAATTTGTAGGTGCCGAAGTAGAAGCAGGTCCCGAGTCTCAACCCAACACTGTAGGCTGGGACGACACGACTCCGCAACGGAGCGATGCGGCCACTCAGCCTGAAGTGAAGAGGTTCATGTTGTCTACCAATGTTGACGTGAGTGTTTGCTTTGATGATATTTTTTAGTATATCTATATAATTTCACCCGTGTAGCGACGGGTTAGAATACATGTCTCGCCGCCCCATTTCTACCCGTGGGTGTGGTAAGAGGCGACAGAGGGTAATTCTGCGAAACATTCGCATCAGTAAAAGAGTGGGAGCCCAGCATTGCACCACTGGGCCAAGCTCGCACCGGTGTAATTACCACCCCCCCAGCAGAACCGGCGTGAAGCATTTGTTGTTTAGGATTTCCAGTCAAACTATTGTTTCTGAAAATATAGGTTGTATAATGTACGAAGAGTGTATTGTTCCACTATAACATAACACTATAATATTGAACACTTATCTCACCTGAAAATAATAAGAAATCGTTTCTTTTGAAGCTAACTGAATCCCTTCTATATTTAACACGTTTATAACATTATTATATTTAAATGCACGAAAAGAAAAATACTGACAGATTCCGCCATTACACCATATGTCGATCCGCTACAGATAGCTTAAACCAAAATTAAATTGAATAAATGACGTCATTTTATTACATCTATTTAATATTTTCTGACACGCTATATTTTATCTATCCAAAATGTAATTTATAATGTATGTTAATATTTATGTGTGCCTATTCTAATTTTATTGACAAGGCGTCTGCGACACTTTTATGTTGCAGATGTTCATGGGCTACGTTCAGTCACTTAACATGTGAACCGAAAAATATAGATGCAGAATGAAAATAAATTATTTATTTTTTTATTTGTTTATTTATTTATCACATATTATATCATTTATCATTACAGGATGTCCTAATTCGATAAATGATTTTAATGCTAATAAAAAAGAAAGACTAATCTATGCATAACATATATAAAATAATGCTTTAACCGTGAATTCAACCTGAGTGCAACGAAATAGATCGGCTTCTAAAGCTACATGATTTAAAGTGCGTAGTGTACGCGTCAGCGACGCCTCTCGTAATAAGTGGCCACCAACAACTGTGGCCGGCGTCGACGCCACACGTATCTATCGGGGACGTAAATGCCCACTTTACCCAGAATATCCGCATTAACCACTCTCCCTCTAATAATCCTGAATATGTAGGAGGCTAAGGCGAGGTCCCGTCTGACTCTCAGCTCATTATATCCCACCATACCCAAAACAAACAATGTGGGATACATTAGCGGATAAAAAGGATAGACTCCATATAACCTTAAATAGAGATATCGGGCAAACCTGTTTTGAACGCCCTCCAGCATTAAATTATATTTAATTTCATGTGGAGCCCAAACAACCGCGTTGTATTCCAATTGACTCCTCACTAAAGTATTATATAGAGATATAATAGCCTTGATATTTGTGAAATCCCGAGCCATACGCAATACAAAACCTAAATTTCTGTAAGCCTTTTTACAAACATTTGTAATATGATTACGAAAGGTCAAGTCGGAGCTCAAATTAACCCCCAAGTCTTTAACCTCCGTTACCCTAACCATTGGTGTCCCGTCTACCTGGTATTTGAAGATAATTGGGTTTCGAACTCTGGAAAACGTAATAGTTACACACTTGGAGGTATTAAACTGCAACAAATTACGCTTACTCCAAGCAACAACCCTATCTATGTCACACTGCAACTTCTCGCAATCATCCGCAATTTTAACAGACAGGGACAATTTGAGATCATCAGCGAAGAGCAAGCATTTTGCATGTTGGATGACCCTTGGGAGGTCATTCACCATCAAGATGAACTCGAGGGGCCCCTAATTACTGCCCTGAACTACCCCCGATCTCGTAAAATACGACTTCGACATATGTCCAGAGTATTCTACGTACTGCTGTCTATCCGCCATGTAACTTGCCATAAAACTCAGTAAATGCGGAGTAAAACCAAACCCTGCCAGCTTTTTTAACAGCACATCATTTTGGACCATATCGAAAGCTTTCTTAAAATCAAAATAGGCCGCATCGACCTGCCCACCATCATCAACCACTGGAACAATATCAGTTATATAGCTCAGGAGGTTGCTTGAGGTACTTCGTCCAGGACGAAATCCGTGCTGAGCGTCCGTCAGCTGAGATCGTATTTGTGTGTAAATGCACTTTTGAATGACCGACTCCAAAACCTTTGCAGGTGAGGCCAGGATTGCAACAGGCCTATACCCATCTACCGTATCATTGCACCCCCCCTTAGGGACCGGCACGACACGACTCATTTTCCAACAATTTGGAAAAATTAATAAAAAAAATAATTAAATTTCAGAACCGCGAAGAAATAATCTCCATGATCGAACACCTCGGGGGAGTAGTGTGCGAGGGGGCCGAGCTAGACCCCTCGGTGACTCACCTGCTGTGCGCGCTGCCCGGCCGCAGCGAGAAGATGCTGTGCTCGGTGGCCGCGGGCAAGTGGGTGCTGCACCCCGCGTACGTGGCGCGGAGCCGGGCCGCTGGACAGTTCCTGTCGGTGAGTGGGCGACGAGATGCTTGTACTAGTGGCTCGCTCCGAGCTAGACCTCGCGATGTTTTGTTTTATATTTTCCTCCTCAAAATGGTTTGTATTAATATTTATGTATTTATCCATTATTGTAATTAAAAAGAAATATGTATTTCTATAAATATTTTTTCTTTCTTTCTTTCTAAATTAAAAACTTTCATATGATCCCCATTCGTACACCCTACCACCTATTTGGCTCATCTTCGAACATGAGATATTCTATTAGTGTACAAAGTTTTATCAAGATCGCATTAACGATGCTTCAGCTATCGTCGGACATACATTTGTTACACTCGACGGGCGATCTCAACTGTTAAGACCTCGCTTCGCGCGGCATTTATTTATTTAAATTCAGATTATATATCCAAACAAATTTTGTTAAGATAGATGCTTATTATGTGTGTTAATAATTATTATAATCTAAATATTATCTTAAATTTTCAGGAAGAAGAATTCGAATGGGGCAATCCCATAGCTACAAGTTTACCCACTCTTTCTGGTGGTGAACAGAGTCTCGCTAAAGCCGCGTATCGTTGGAGAAGTGGCCTGACTCGAGGATCTCCAGGACCCTTTGCAGGATTAACTGCTCTGCTGCATGTTCCAGTTGCTAGGAGGAGGCTGCTGGCAAGGTTGCTGGAGGCTGGGGGAGGAGTAGCACCAGATGTTGAGTGAGTAGTGTTCAAATACTCCCGAGTTGTGAACAGAGTCTTGTTAAAGTCGAGAATCATTGGAGAATCGTCTAGCTTGAGGGGCTCCAGGACCTTTGCAGGATTAACTACTTTGCTGCATGTTCCAGACTTCTGGCAAGGTTGCTGGAGGCTGGAGGAGGAATAGCCTCTGACGTTTTGTAAGTAGTGTTGAAATACTCCCAAGCGGTGAACAGAGTCTTGCTCAAGCCGAGAATTGTTGGAGAAGTGGTCTAACTCGAGGGGATCTAGAACCCTTTGCAGGATTAACTGATCTGCTGCATGTTCCAGCTGCTAGGAGGAGGCTGCTGGCAAGGTTGCTGGAGGCCGGGGAAGGAATAGCACCAGATGTTGAGTGAGTAGTGTTCAAATACTCCCAAGTGGTGAACAGAGTATGTTAAAGTCGAGAATCAGTGGAGAAATGGTCTAGCTTGTGGAGTTCCAGGGCCTTTTGCAGAATTAACTGCTTTGCTGCATGTTCCAGCTGCAAGAAGGAGGCTGCTGGCAGGGTTTGGATATGTTATACTGCAGAAAACATAAAAGCCCACTGAATTAATGATCAGTTTTTTTACTTGAACTATCATATGGTATATCTATATAATATGTATTCATATATAATATTTTTTCTATATTTCTTGTATTTTTTACGACGACGACGTTGACGACCCGATTGGCGCAGTGGTTTAGCAATGATCTAGTGCGCCGGAGGGTGTGGGTTCTATCCCCACGAGAAGAAAATTATAATGTGATGAACATTGTAATTTTCTACTGTCTGGGTGTTAATATATCTATAGTATTTATAATAGTATTTACAAAAAAAAGTATATTTAAGTATTACTATCAGTTATCTAGTATCCATAGTACAAGCTCTGTCAGCGATAAGGCCGCCCTTTGTACATAGTTATAAGTATTGTTAACTGTAGAAATTTATATGTATGGTGTACAATAAAGAATTTTTCATTCATTCATTCATTCATTTCATTCATTCATTCAAGCTTTCCTTAGTTTGGGACTAGATGGCGTTGTGTTAAATGTCCAGGAATATTTATTTATATTTATTTATTTATATTTTAGGGATATATATGTTACACATTTATTGTTCACTAAATATAACTATATTGAACTCTTTTGCTCTGCCTTGTACAACTCTTCTTACCTTATGCCCAACAGTTGCCTGGCAGAATTCACTGTGAAGTAATAAGTGCCGTCTTTTGTGCTATACCTACTTCTTCTTTTTATGTGTAACTTGGTATTTCTTGTATATATATTATTTATATTATGCTATATTTTAAGGTTAGATAAGCAAATATAAATATTGTTATTTTTTTTTATTTTATAAAAACAAAGAATTTAAGCGTCTTAGTCTTATACTTGCAGAAAGCATTTAATTGGCTCTTAGTATTTAATTTTTTTTTAATCTTTCTCTTCCTATTTTTTGTAGCTGTTGCTTTCTCTAATAAAATAAAATATCTTTGTATAGTGGAACAAGAGCATAAATAAATATTTGATCAATCATTTCGGTAAAATAAAAATATCTTCTATAAATTTCAGGCCACCATATTCAAACGATGACGTAACAGTTTGCTTCGCGGATGTGAAACGCTACCCGCTGTCCGAACAAGATTCAAGATGGCTGCTCTCAAAACGAATTCCTGTTTGTGCGCCGGTTCTATTGGCGTCGTATCTCACTGAAGAAACGCCCCCTGACCTATGGGTACATTGTCTTCCCGAATTTAGACCTAATTAAATCGCAATAAAGATTATTTTTATGTGCATTGTTTCATTGTGTTTTTACTTATACCCCTACTTATATTTATTGTACTGAAGATTTTCGTATAATTATGTACCCGTTACTTTATCAAGTCATTCAAAATGTATACCTAATACGATTGCAAGAAAGATTATTTTTATTTGTATTATTTGATTGTGTTCCTACTTTACCCATACAGTACCCTGTTGCATATTAATCATCATATTGCCATTACCTGACAAGAAGCGCCCACAGAACCAATACAATATCTTCTCGATTTAGATCTAGATAAATCACAATAAAGATTATTTTTGTGTTTTGTTTCATTGTGGTTCTACTTTCTGCCTACATATTAATAAAGCTCAAAATGGCCGATTTCCAAAAGGATTCTCTTCATCTTAATATTATAAGTACCCATTTCTCGAATTTAAACCTAATGCGATCGCAATAAAGATAATTTTTACATGTATGTACACAAAATAATGGAACGAATTAAAAATCACTACATAGTATAAAACAAAGTCGCTTTTTCTGTCATGTGTCATGTTGTATGTCCCTATGAACGCTCAAATCTTTAAAACTACGCAACGGATTTTGATGCGGTTTTTTTTAATAGATAGAGTAACTCATGAGGAAGGTTTTTATCAGCATTGCACCCGTGCGAAGCCGGGGCGGGTCGCTAGTAAACAAATATTTTACAGAATTTAGACGTAGATAAAAAATTGCTAATTTCTTTGAACAAAACAATAGTAGGTATAATATGTTTGAATGATGTAATGCAGATGAATATTCACACGTTATCATAACAATAATGAAGTATGTAACAGAACAATAACATTATGAAAATTAAGCAATACTTAGTTTACGAGATATGTGTTTCTAATGTTGTTAATAAAAACTTTAAAGAGTGGGAACAGAGTATTGCGCAAGCACAAAAGGGACCAAGCTCACGAGTGAGGACACGGGAGGAATGTATTACTATCCTATTCCTCTCTTTTTTTCTTTTCTTTTATTCTTTCCCTCCATACACCGTTGTTGCCGGTGCTTATAGGCTGTGGTAATCGCATAAAAAACCTGTAAGTACTAAAGCAGTCGACGCGAACAAAGCGGAAACGATGCTAATTTTAAAGTAAAATAAAAAAACTGGTTGTGGGCTTTTAACATTTACAGTACAACCTTAACCCACAAATCTGTGTTTCAAGGTACACTAACCGTGTCACTTAAAACGTTCGTTAACCTTCACAATGCATTTTTATATGAGAATTAAACATCAGATGACACAAATAAAGATGATATAATGATTTTAAGTAGATTCATTTGTTATCTACCTACGTATTATTTAAAATTATCGTGCTGAAGTAACTTGAGGGTTTAAATTCCATTATTTACGGTATATTTGGGATAATATTTCATAGTTTTCCTCAATTAATGTTTTCGTAACAGAAAAAGATTTTAATATCCCGTAGTTTCCAGCATTATAATATTAGTATAAGTTGGTACTAAGATGAAAGATGACTAGATTACTGTTGAATATGTTTGGATATTTGTGTGTCAAGGTGATAGGGCACTCGTTGATCTATGGACCCTGAAATTAAGGCGAGCGAAGCCGCGTGCAGAAGCTTTTTTATCAATAAATCAAACGCCATTGAACATTTTGACAAAACCTTTATTTAGGGCAACATTAATAACGATATCCTAGATATACAACCATTCTTATTTGTAAAATACCGGTATTTATTTACTTAGCGTATCACAGGTATAATATTATTATATTATATATTAACACTTGACTTCTCTATGTGGGAAAATATCTATTCATCATCATAAATTTCTTATTTGTTATATAATAACAATAAATTATAACTGGCAACCATTTTTAAATAGGAATCAAATTCGTAAACGGATTTTTTGAACTTTAAAAGTGCAAACATATCACAGTTGACTTACATGTATAATTAATTTTTAATAATTATAAACAATCTGTCTCTACGATATACTCATAGTATAATAAGTATATTATAATGAAAAATATTACTTTTTAAATCTTAATTCTAGCATACATTTATAACTCATTCAAATAAAGAGACGATTCATAAGTGCAAGCGAAATGCCATACGTAAATAGCTTGACAAAGAAACCACGGAGTAATCGATGTACATACATAAAAAATAATAACCTCCTTCTCCTCCCCTGTTTTTGGGTAGTCGATTAAAAATAGAAGTGTACCTCACGTTTATTTTGTAAATATTTTATAATCAACAAATAGTTGGAATGCTTGTTCTCACTAGACTTTTGTACGTGAACAAAGGTGTGTCACAGATTTATTTGCCAGACTATTACATTTCAATCCCAAATTATCCAAGAAATGTACCTAATATTTAATCCTCATATTTCTTAACCATAAGCTTAATACATTTGTTCTCATCTGGTGGGTAGTCCAGGCCAGCTTGAGCCAGCTCTTTCCACGTTGCCTCAGCAATGACCGTGAAACCACAGCTCGCTGCAAGCTTCTGCGATGCAGGGCCAGTAAATACTGTGGTCGTGCCTTTGACGCCGTGTAACTTGCAAAGGGGCTCTCTGAAATATTTAAAGTTTGTTATCTGAAGTTATTACTATTCTGAAAAAAAAAACGAATTGGGAACCTTACAATTTTAAAGTCGGTTGAAATTTGTTAATCTATTGTGAATGTAATTGGAGCTTTCACCCGCCGAAGCGTAGCACCTGACTGACAATTTAATTTAGTTTCTATAGCCAGGTGACTTACATAACTGGTTGAACTAACAGTTTAGATTTTAATGTATTTTCGACTTTTGCTTTTCGGTTGCATGACAGACTGGGCAGCGAGGTTTAGGATATGAAAGTCAGCAGGCCCGCCACTAGCTGCTTGATCGCCCGCGTGCAATACTGAATATGATGGTGATAGCGAGCGGACAATGGCATTTTTCAGTCTACAAAAAATCAAGATGGGGCTGACGCGTCGCCAGTCCCATGGAAATTAGCTCGATTTGCCGCCCTATCTATACTAATATTATAAAGCTGAAGAGTTTGTTTGTTTGTTTGAACGCGCTAATCTCAGAAACTACTGGTTCGAATTGAAAAATTCTTTTTGTGTTGATTAGACCATTTATCGAGGAAGGCTTTAGGCTATATAACATCACGCTGCAACTATAAGGAGCGAAGAAATAATGGAAAATGTGAAAATAACGGGAAAAATTATTCATGCTTGAGGGCTTCCGTTGCGTGCGCTGCGAAAACGGTTCAAGATACCAAAAATTATGTACAAAAGAATTATTCCTCTTGATCTTGATTATTCCTCTTGAATGATCTACAAAAATGTCCGCGACAGTATATGTCTATCTTTTAAGATTAACTCACTAGAACCGTTTTTATGTAAAATAATTATGCTACGGAAGCGAAGCCGCGCGGATCAGCTAGTGTAAGATATTCTTCAGCTACGGTTTGACCTGCTTTCTCACAAGCCATGGGGATCGTTGTATCTGATGACGTCTGTGGTGGCAAAGCCCGGCATGGCCTGTTACCTGGCGGAACGTGGGACCCCTACCTTTCTAACGAGGACTATTATGTACTAACTATGGTTATGATGGCCAGATTACCTATGATATTACTAAGCTATCCAGTAGTTTCGGATGTATGTCACAAAAAATCTGTTGCCTTTTATAATATTAGATAGGTACAATTGATAGAGCATGGAGTAAGCATTCTTGTTGAATGTGATTTCGTTACCCCTTCAAAACAACTTACAACAGATTGGCATTGTTAAAGAGTATAGACTGATATAAATAGGAAGTATTGATTTAAAATTGATGACCATAATTATAATAATTGTGGTCAATTTTCTTTCCGTTTTATTATCCTCTCATTAAACTAATTAAAATAACAGACAATATTGATAGCGAAGGTGATATTTATCTACTTAATACAGAGAAAGATAATGGAATTAACTTGTTTGCAAAATAGTAAAATTTACTGATTTTATTATTTTGCAAACAAGTTAAATCTTTTACGATAACATTTTTATGATAGCACGAGACTATCATAAAAGAATATGACTAATATATTGTGCAAATTAGCGCAAATTTTGGTCATGATAACGCGTAGACAGTAACAGATAGATGTCAAACAAGTTGATGTATGAACTCCACTTTTAACGCGCATTTACATTGGGCGATAGGACCGGCATTAGGATAATTGTTTTCACTGGTCGATACACCTTGCATTAGAGGTACGGGTGCATTATACTGACCGCATGTTGAGAGCCATTTTTACAGGGGAGTTTTAACATTTGAGAATCTGACCATTCATTCAGAAGTGTTACTTGAAACGAGGCGTAAGCAAGTACCTATAAGTCCCTTTTAAAAAATCCTTAAAATTTGTATCGATCGATTTTTCGCCTCACTGACTTCTGTTGGTCGTTAGTGCGCATACATTAATCGACGGACTTATCGACCATTGTAAATGCACCTTTAATACCTACACTCGAGACACGCGCCTGGTTGCGTAGAATGTGCTACACACGTTACATGCGTGATGAATCTAAATGATCCTGTACTCGGACAGTTTCGCCGCAGTTTTCGTCCTAACTGAACGGATTCAAATCCGGTATGTGCAATATGGTCTGAAGGTAAGTTTACCTCCGTCAGCTAGAGCGTCTTTAAAAAACAAACTAAAACTGCATCAAATTCGTCTGATAAATGTTAATTTTCTTACCGCGCTGCCAATAATCTGCCACCAAGTTTGGCCCCTCTGCATTCTCTCTTCACCACGAGGCCAAAGGCGTGCAGCAATGTGTCCAATTGAAGATATCTGTGCGGGTCCTTCTTTGCCTCTACGACCTCCAGACCTCCATATACGTTCTTCCATTTCTCCCCTTCAATCTGTAGAGTCATATTTATAGAACATAATATTTTTTTACTTTTAATTTCATAATATTGAGGAGGATGCTATTATTCCGAACAGGGAAGATCCTCGACTAGTCCGAACCACAGGACTGGCCGGCCGTTAGGACCCGAGGATTGATGTTCGGAAGTGGTATATATGCTTAGCGACGAAAATATTTCAACATCGCGATTTAGGAATTGTGACGTCACGCGACACCACGATATTGAAATACAATTGAAATTTGAAAGTATAAACATGTGTTTTTCTTTAAATAAATGTAACATGCAATTCCATCAAGAAATATCAATACAAATTATAATTAAATTATTGTAATTGGGATAAAAAATTTTCAATAAAGAATTTATTTTCTCAACGATCACATAGCCCCTCTATGTGATCGTTGAGAACTTATAAGCATCTAATTTTTCAACGAGCACATGTTTTATCTATTATAATATTTTATAAGCAAAGTTCTAGAAAAACATTGATTTCCTTACGAAATTTTGAATTTCTTACGACCTTGACAATAAATGTATGTTCTATTTCTAACTCTATTGCAACAAATATTATTTTAAAAGCAGCGTAGTCAAGCAGCAAGGGCGTCGCCAAGGGGGAGCAGGGAGGGGCAGTTGCCCCTAGAGATTCTAAAAAAGTAGCCAAATATAATGCAAACAAAGTCCTAAGTATTTGAGTTGATTTGCTTGAAGTTCAAGCCTTGAACAATCATTCCCGTGCGTCGAAACTCGAATGAATTCACCAATTCCACTCTTAATATTCCATAAATTATATTTTAATTAACCTAATATAAACAAACAACGACCATTATAATATTAAAATCTGATTGATAATTAAAAAGAAAATACGCTGTGCGCTGTACACTTATTCAAATTCAAGCTCTTTTTTATTCTATTTTTCTAATAAATGTTATTAAAACTTATTTACATGTTTTTATTGCATAGTCAAGAGCTCGTGCTCGTGTAGTTTTACACATTGGACACTGTACTGTCACAGAATACCTACAACTCTCATTCATAGAGAATGAGAAAAGTATGAATTGTAGTATGTAAAGTCAACTTGTATATATTTTATAGTATGTATTTTTTCCAATAATTAATTTGTATGTATTTAGCGTATAGTTTATGTGTGGTTTAAGCTTATCGGTTGTATAATTCGACAGGTTTCTTAAAATATATTAAAATAAAATTTGCATAGTGATATTGTAATAATTAGTAATGCGGGATATTAATAAAGATATTAAGTTTATATTGTATGTGGAAATAGATAAATGAAAATAATAATTACTTATTGTTTGCAATTAACACTAGAATTGTTTTATTTGCATTTGAGTGACGTGATGCGTCTACAATCTACATATGTAACAATATTTAGTTTCCTTGTTCTCCTCAATGGTTTTTTAATTATGTCATTAACGTTTACAATAGGATTCATTATTTCATTTCGTATTTAATGCTATTTAGTAGTCAGTTGTAATAGTATTACAATTTTAATAAAGAAATCTATACATATAATAAAACAGTAACCGAACCATTTCTGTACATTGAATATTTTTCAAAAAGAGTAATTGGTATGCCATATGTATATTCTATAGATACCAAAACCATGGTTAAAAATTTTTTTTCTGTTTGTCTGTTTGTCTGTTTGTCTGTTTATCTGTTTATCTGTTTGTATGTGCGTCAATCACGTAATAACCCCTGGGCAGATTTTGATAAAATTTCACATATGTAGCCTATAAGTTGCACCTAATATTAGTCTATCAGGACTAATATTAGGTGCAACTTATAGGCTACATTTTATTTGAAATAAATATTTTTAGGGATGGCTTGCCATACATGCAAACGGATGGTAAAAAAAATAAATTCGCGGACACATCATTAAATGAGATGTCATTGGATAGGTTTTTAAAAATGAAAGAGAGGTTTCTAAATGCGTTTTCTACTAAAATAAATATTTTTTGAGATATATGCTTCTAAGGTCGTGAAAATGTGATACCACGTGACAATGTGAGTTTTTGGTAGAGTTGCGGACATGCCTTTTTATACTCTTAACGTATAGATTAAGACGTTAAAACACTCAATGAATCCTCAAAAACCTTCAAAAATAACTAACTCTGCCCGCGGCTTCGCTCGCGTGGGCTTCAATTTTCTGTATTTTGAAGAGGCGCGCGCTCTGTGAGATTTTGGTCAAACCTATTTCCATAGAAAATTATAAAAAAAACTATAGACATGCGCATATATCATTGGTCCTGCGATCGTAATTTTTTAAACTTTTGTTGTGCTCCTCTAAAAATACAGAAATTAGTAGCCCACGCGTGCGAAGCCGCGGGCGGAAAGCTAGTATTTAAGATAGATGCAAAATGATTTTAAGAGGTTTCTTAATATTTCCTTCAATAAAAAAATAAATGTTCTATATTTTAAAGTCCCCTCGAATACTTTCTCCATATACGAACGTCATCCGCCGTTGTCGTTCGCGGACGTACAGACAGAATTAACTATCCGTAGTAATTTACAATTACTCTGTCTGTACGTAGTAATTTACGTCTGTCGATGCAACCACCATCGACAGATGACGTCATATGCGTCTGCTGATGGTTAGAGGGTGCTTTTCGTATGTTTTACTGTGATAACTAACAATTATAAATGTTTGTACCGAAAAGTGAGTAGGCAAACCCGTTTAATCTAGCCAGTATAGTACAATAAGGTTAGCAATAAAGATGCATACAAAATGCAATTGAAATGTAGTAGATGAACTTTTTCTATACAGGTTACAGATAATTATTATTTTTAAACGAGGTTTGTATGCTTCTTGGTAAAGATATAAATTATGTGTAAGTGTATGACGGTTTGTATAAACAAATAGTTATTTAGAATGACGTAAATAAAACTTAAATGTCAATTAATTGTTATACATCTCACGTTTTACAAGACATGGAATATTTCTTAATAAAACGGCTGAATAAATTTACAAATTTACGACTTTAAGAATTTATGCCGTTTAAAATAATACATGTCTGTAAATTTTTTGTTGGATTTCATTGTTTTGATTACGTGAGTCATTTACAATTTAAGCATTTAGGATAGCTTCTTAGATTATTATGTTTATTATCACACAGTGAAAATGGGTATGTGGCAGTGGTTAAATACTTTTTGTTGATTGATTTGTACCCATATGTGTGTCTCCTATAGAAATGGGAGACACAAGTATTCTGCAGCTAGAAAGCCGTAGTAGTCTTAATAGGCGACAGAGAGTAATTCTGCTGCATAACATCTTCAGCAAAAAAGAGTGGGATCCGAGCATTACACGATTGGACCATGCTCGCACCGGTGTAATTATAATAATAATAATAATAATAATAAGCCCGCAGGGCACCTTGTGGCGAGGTGACGGGGAGTAGCGTCCCCGCGGCCCCGAACCCTCCAGGGGGAAACGCCGTTCTTCACCTCCGACTCGCCTTTACCGGCCGGTCGGAGTGAGCACTGACGAGGAACTGGTCCCCCACCTCCGGCTTGCCTTAATCGGCCGGTCGGAGTGGAGTTCGCTAGAGCTATATGCTCGGGGGTGGAAGTGTCTAACGGCGTAATAACGGGGAAACCCGCTCCGGGCCACGCGAGGCCCGCGATGGTGAAACCGGTGCCGCACCTCTCGACACCCCGAGCCATTCAGCCGATGTTGCCCCCTGTCGCCTCTTCTGGTGACTGTTTAGGCGGCCCATCTAACGAATTGGCGAGTCACTGACTGCCTTTCAATTATTTAAAATGGAAAGGCAGACGCCATAGTCCTCAATAGTCCCAGATTCCGGTCCACCGAACACCCCCTTCATAGCCCGATTATTTACTTTCCATAACTTGCAATAGTCCTACGCTGGCCGCGGACTGCCCAGGGCTGTATCTTTGTAGTGCAATCATGGGCAGTTTGCGGCTGGTGTCCCATAACACATTAAAAATCTCTAAAGGGCCTCTGCGTGTTGGATCTATATCTCCGCGTAAGCCTTCTAAAGGACCGGGCACTTTCCTTACGGAAGTGTCCCGAGAATTGTGAATGGAGAAACATAATAATAATAAAACATTTATTGAGACCATACACAGCCACACACAAAAAAACAAAAAAAGATACAGTACAAAAATAAAAACAAAAATTATAACTAAAAGAAAGTAAGGACAAGTGACGTACAAAATTTAACAAAACCAAAAAGAACTGTGTGGCAGCATTTACTCTCAAATGGGGCCGACTCAGCGTGAGCTGCGAAGGTAGAGTTTACCCCAACAGCGCTGATTTTCAGCAACCCCTCTTAACAATTGGAGTGGAAGCCTGAGTATATTTTATTATAATATATTATGGTTTAGATGTAGATATAGAAAATAATAGATTAAATAAGTGTACACATATATAGATAGAAATAGTCAGTACTTAATATAACATTAAACAAATACACAAAATACGTGAATATTGATATACCCGATACGTATATACATATATATAATTTTTTATCTATTTATTTTATATGTTTTCCAATTCATTTACATTTATCAGACACAATGCGCACTAAGGTTGGTATAAAGAGGCTAAAATGTATTTTTTAAAATTAGACCGGAAGGAATTGATTGATTTTAAGTTAGATAGAGGTGGCGGTAAGTTGTTCCAACACTTAGAGGCATTGTATCTGAAACTACCTCTAAAAGCTGCTGTGTGATGCTTAGGGATAGACAATTTTGTGAGAGCAGACAGTTATACAGACAGAGATAGACAGTTTTGATATCTGAGGTGTGACATTCACCTAACCATTTTAATTTAGTGTAAAGATACAACGGTTTCTGTGTATGCACAATACCAAAGACTAGAGCAGTGAAGTGCAGACGTCTTCGGGATTCCATATTGAGTATGTGAAACCATGTATTCCCATCCCGTTCTTCTACCATCCTTTTCTACTTCTCTAACAATTTCCCATCATTAATTCTCTCCTTATAAGAGAAGACGCCCTTTTCTTCAAATCAGCAAGGCATCTGCGGCACTTTGCTGTTGAAGATAAGTTGCAGTCCGTCACTTAATTAAAAAATTTATAGTCCCAGAATTTAACGTGAGCGAAGTGGGCACTAGCTAGTTTAGAACAATCAGTAATAATGATTATACCTTGATATCAGGAACAGTTTCTCCAACGGACGCCACCACGCATACATTGAGCGCGACCAGGCTCCTCTTGTCTCCCTCCAGGGTGTAGATCGCAAGGCTCATGCGCTGCTTCAGACACTCTGTCCAGAATTTACGCATGTTGATCATGCTCTCTTCGTCTTCTACTATGTCTGTGAGATATGATAAATCAGCTTAGCTACCAAATTTTGGCTCAAAAAGTAGTATCGTAACGATATGTCAGTTCCATACATTTATTAATCTTTTCTATTAGCGTTTTTGCCACTTGTCTAAACCCCCTGGTTACTCAAAGCAGACAAATCGTGTCGGATGATCATGGGGAGGGGGGATTTAGTACTGACTAAAATATGCTTGTACTGGCAAGACTTGATTTTCGAGGCGACTAGGTATGCGTAGGCATTTTCTCTCGTAAAAAAGGCAAACAAAGCGTGTGGTTCACCTGATTAATACTATTGTAGCCTTTGAACACTGACAACCAAAAAGGCGCATTTCTTTGCTAGTTTTAAGAAAGACGAGTGGACAATAAAGAATTCATGAAGGGAAAGAAGAACAGAAACGGCAGCATGAGAATACAAGTATCGTGAAATGGATGTTTTGTTTTAGGTAGAGTCGAAGATTGCTTAGGTGCGTGTGAGTAATTTCACAGCGATTCCCAAAATCTATCCGTTTCTTCTTTCCCGTCATTAAATATGTTATGCTAATCGGGGATCTTACACATGGAATTCTTAATTTGTATCTCAGTTATGCTCTGGGAAGCATAATTCAAAATTATGCTACTCAGAGACTAAAAATAAATCCTTGCCTAATAAATATATAAATGTTTGTATGTCTTTCTCTTCTTCACGCCTAAAATATTGAACCGATTTGGATGAAATTTTGTACCAATATAGTTAACCCAAGAAAGAACATAGAACACTTCATACACTTGGGAAATCCCACGGGAACGGGGAACGCGGGGCATAGCTATATGCAATTACTCTAGTTGGATGTATGGCAATAATTAACGTCACTCACTGCTTGACGCGCACAGCGCTTCATCAGCACAAAGCGTCCCCAGCAGGACCTCCAGGGCCTCCTCATCGTCACGCGGGTCCAGGTCTTGCAGCACATACTTCTTTCCGTTCGCCTCCCACTTCTCCCACTCTCGGGGACACTGTGAGTTCCAGTTTCTTACGAAGGGCATCTTCTATCTATAAAATTTTAACATTTATTTATAAGATAGAGAAGTATTTTTTTCTAATCTGTGTTAAAAATTGTGTGCGATTATTCGCTTTGAAAACCCAGGAATGGACATAGGATAGTTTTTATCGAAAATCCTCCGGGAGCGGGACATACATGTGGGTGAAACCGTAACCCAGTATAAAATAAATTATAATTGAAAATGGTGTGTAACTCAGATAATAATCTAAACATTTATTACAATAGTAACGAGACTATTTTCGTCCATTAAGTATTTTCTGAAAAGAACAATGCAATATGGATCTTTAATCGAACCCCTGAACAATTTTTAGAATTTTTTTCTGTCTGTCTGATTTGATTATCTATTTATTAATTGAAACCGCGGGCGGAATGCCTGTCACCTTAGCAGAGCATTTCACAGCAAAGCCTCAAATGATGAGAGTTCTCTTCGCATGCGGAGTTCCATAGTTCCTGATAGTTTTTAGAATTACTTCTGACTTTTTTGCGAATAAATATGGTTATAATAACGCTTTCCTAACTTCCAGAAGTTGGAAGAACATTTTAGAAAAGCAAATTAATCATTGTTGTATATATATTGATATATATTTTTTTTATTGTACAGAAATAATTATAATTGCTAATAAAATATCTAACCGTCACAAAAATGTTAGACAAAAATCTAAATTTGAAAATGATGATGCGTGTTTGAAATTCTACTTTATAATAGCACATTAATCCTTGTCATTCTTTAGATTAATTGTCGCAAAAAAACGTAGTAAAAAACCTCAAGTTTTCAAAGAATATTGACATTACTGATATACAGGGAGATCATTTATTTATAGATGTTTTTTGTCGTGTGTCTTTTTGTATTCATAATGATTACACGACTATAAAAAATCTTATCCTTTTTTGTATACAATTGGCATCGTGTCTCATTAAATAAACTTGAATCTTTTTACTAAGACAAATTCTTCTAATATAATAAGTGCGAAAGTTTGTGAGGATGTGTTCTTTTTCACGCAAAAACTACTGAACCAATTATTTATTGGTATATTTTAGTTATTGGTCCATAAATATAGATAAGGGTTCAGAATATCATATAAACTTTTAATCCCGGAGTTGTCACGGGCCCATTTCATAGATTACTTAGAAGTTAAGCGGATGAAGATAAAATAAAATGGGTTAAAAGTCATAGGCTAAGATTTTAATTGTATTTTATAATAATCGAATTTGATAACAATAAAACCGGTATTTGTTTAATTTTGTACAGTTTAGATAATCATATACCGATTGCCAATATCACGTCATAATACCATGTCACTTTTACGTCAATGTTTGATAAATATAGTTATGTGCGCTTGCGCAATCTACCCAAAGGGCTTAATATTTAGGTAAAGGTCTTTTCAATTTGAATTCAATGATCTGTGATATTATTAATAACAAGTTTGGCCGGTATAAACCTGTTGTTTTAGATCAAATTGAACTTGAACTCAATATGTGTATGTATAAAGTACTACATCTGTAAATATGTTTGAAGACACACAAGAACTATTTACGATTTCAGTTACTAGGTCACACATTCAATTATTCTATTAAACTTTGAATCTAATAATGCGGAAAAAAATCCAGATTATATATATTTCTTAATTAATTTGTTAGTTATTACGTGATTTCTTAATTAACTTCGAAGAATTAACTCAACTTATGCATTAGAACTTATCATTCATTCATTTATTCATTATGATTTAATTAAGACGATTTAGAAAACACTCCCTATGTGTCTATAATTTTCTAGGGGTGTGCTCTATATGTGTGTTTTCCCACCAGAAACTTACATGGAAGAAATGAGAGTCGAATTGAGAGCTGTCCTTTTTTGGTTGTCGGTTAAAAACTACTATAATACACTGGACTTGGTGAACGAAACCGGAAGACATATATTATGACATTCACCTTGACGTGTTTCAAACCTTCGAAAAGGCTATTTTTATACAAGTAAATGTTATATGTTTCCTGCTACTAAGGTGATTTAAACTGCATGTTCAGAAGTATCCGTAAGGATAAAAATAGAGAAAAAATGCATTTATTGTACATTTGATACAGTTATTTGTGACCAGGGATTTCTTGCTAGTTCCTGAATAATTATATGTTTAACCGCCTTCCTAAAAACCAAGGAGGTTATTAATTGGAGGCGATTTTAGGATTTTCGTAATCGATTTTTGGAATCGAATCCAATCAAGATTTTACAAAAAATTAACATAATAATACAGGTTATTTTAATATAAGAAAACGCCCTCAAAGCCTTCTTTAAAAATTTACCTGTTTATGTCTTACTTACTGAATAAAAATAAACTCAAGAACATACTATATATTGTACTAACTGTCTTGCGTTTCTTTCTATAAGTATATTGTTTATCTTTTGTTAAATAAAAACTTATAAAAAATAAATATTAGTATGAAAGTGGAAATGGATGCATCGTAAGGCAAACATTGAGTGGAGACCCAGTGGTTAAAGGTCCGCAACAAACAAATGAAAAACGCAAAGCAATTCAATGTCAATGTCTATAAAACATCTATATTGCATAGCGATTACTCTTCTTTGAAAATATTTATATGGCAATAGTTACTGTTTAATTATATATGTATATATGATTGAACTAGAGAACAAGGAAGGTTGAGGTCAGTGCTCAGCAAATTTTACACGTTGCAATTATCTCTCAATAGGAAAACGTCGATTGTTTTGCTCTTCCTATTCATCTGAATGGAAAGACATTCACTTATGCACTCTTACGTGACTAGTTAATTTTTGCTAAAAAATAGAACCGACTTCCTCACTCTAAAAAGTAGGAAATAACTTAAAAAAAAAACAAATTATTTAATTAATTAGTTAAAATTTTAAAATTAAGAACTAAAATATTTCAATCAAAATTTTGGGGAATATATGAATAATGAAGCTTTTATGTCACATATTTTTTTAAATGGAAACAAACTATAATTTTTTTCGTACAATAATAGTTAATACAATAGTTACAATTATAAGTATCAATAAATTAATAGCTTATTTATATATACTTTAGGCATAGCGTGATTTACTGAGACAGAATTTTACTTGAACAATAAAATAGTTACCGTTTGTTCAATAATAATGACTTTTTCTTATCAATAAGCCCGCACATTGTAATTGCTAAATAGAGTAAATATTAACAGACTAGTAAGTAATTGTACTATGCAACAATGTTACTTACGATGGTTAAATTGTATAATGCGATAATTCAAAACGCTTATTTTTAAAATACTCATCAATTCTGTAAAACGTACGAATAAAAAGTATTGTTTATGGTTTTTTTTTTAATTTGTACAGTAGATATACAATCAGATCGAAAAGGCAAGTACCCTTTTAACTGAATCTAATTTTACCATTGTTAATATTTAACTTGTTCCAAATAAACTATTTTATTATATTAGGTATATTGTGATCTTTATTATATTATTCTTTATGAAGATTAAAAAAGATATAATAATCAATAGATATATTATCTTTTTGAAGCAAATAAAACGAAATATTAAATGAATAGAATAGTCTCTCATATGAATCTAATTTTATTGAATCTAAAATAGTATCATCATTCAACTATAATATAATTTGGTTATTTTAACGTAAGTCAAGAATCCCAAAAAACAAAGTACAAATTCCAAAATACAGGCAAAAGGACTTAACGACGACGACGGACGTTGAATCAATATAAAAGGACTTAATTTTTGTGATTATTTTTAAGGCAATTTTTAATAGGTACTCTTCTCAGTTTAATACCTGTTCTCCCTCCAACATAAAATATTGAATATATTAAATATTAATTTATCCCTTAAAAATTTTGACTTTGTTGGGTTATTTTACTATGCATATTAAATAAAGTATTTTGTTTATAATGCTGTAATTTCCAAATAAATAAAAAAAATCACTTTCTTTTTATATTATAAATGCGAAAGTTTGTGAGAATGTTTGTTACTCTTTCAAAAACTACTGAAGTGATGTAATGAAAATGTTTTGAATGTGTATTCATATAGGTAAGGATTCAGAATAACATAGTATACTACTTCTAATCGCAAATTCCCACGGAATCAGAAGTTAAATACGGTGAAATCGTTAGTATAGTAGTATATAATAAAACAAAGTCGCTTTGCGATGTTTGTATGTATGCTTATAATTTTATTGACTCTTTAATAGATAATGATTCAAGTGGAAGGTGTATGTGTATACAGCAAACCTAAATAATATATTACGTGCGAAGTTGCAACAGGTCAAAAAAAACAATAACTAAATAAATATATAAAAACAATTTGCCATAAAATAGAACCGACTTCCTCACTCTAAAAAGTAGGAAATAACTTTTATTTCATTTTTGTTGAAATCTATACAAAGTCGGTGCCATTATCTATTTTCAATTTAACAAGATTGTATTTTAACAAAAATAAAATAAATATAATAATAGTTAATTATTGTACGAAAAAAATTATAGTTTATTTCCATTTTAAAAAAATATGACATAAAAGCCTCATTATCATTTATGATAAAGTTCGCCAAAATTTTGATTGAAATATTTTAGTTCTTAATTTTAAAGTTTTAACTAATTAATTAAATATTTTGTTTTTTATTTTTTTAGATATAAAGTATTATAAATTGACGCAAATTACATAACAATATTTTAATTATGAATGACTACATATTTTTTACGAAATTATTAAAAAAACTCACCAATTAAAATGTAATGTACACAATCCCGGAATAAATATAAATATGTGCGCGCGAGAATTTCGCACGACGGCTTATAATATACTCATTGGGCTAGACTAGAACTGAGATATAAGACCTTGGTTGAGAAAATAAGGCCTGGTATCAACTCTCGACTGATATAAATACGCCAATACGGTTAAAACGGAACGTCATAACAGATACGAGACGTTTTCATTAACGGGCGGCTATTTTCTTCCCTTGTGTTAATTTCTAGGATTATTTATTTATTACCAATCAGAGCCAAGTATAGGTACCTAGTTATGTTAACGGCACGTTTATTACAGATTAGCTTTCCACCCGCGGATTCACTCGCATAGACTGCATATTTCTGTATTTTGTAGAATTATGGTCGCAGGACCGATGAGATATTTTATGTTCCAAGTTTTTCTAAATTTCTTTTTCTAGGGTTGACCAAAATGTTACATAATGCGCGCGCCTCTACATAATACAGTAGATTGTAGTCCACGAGCGAAACCGCGTGCGAAAAGCTAGTTATTTTTGGATATTTATTGACGTCTTAATCTAACTGTTAAGATCATAAAAAGGCATGTCTGCAACTAAACCCAAACCTCACCCTGTCGTCGTAAATGTGTTAATATTTACGACTTCTGTAGCCTATATATCTCGTAAAATATTATTTGTTTAAAAAACTTATTTTCAAACCTTTATTTAATTTTTTTATTACTTCTTTATTTTTGTAAAGACCTATCCAATGACGAGAATATATCGTTTAATGATATATTCGCGAATTTGTTTTTTTACTCTCCGTTTACATGTATGTAGAGCTACACTCATATATTTTTTTAAAATTAAATGTAGCCCATAAGTTGTAAAGTAAATTCGAAACCTGAAGGCCTGTATTCCATCCCATTCCTCTCCCATCCTGTTCTACTCGTTACCCAATTTCCCATCATTAATCCTCTCCCTAACCCCTCCACTTTCAAGCCAGCAAGGCATTTCCGACACTTTGCTGTTGTAGATGTTCATGGGCTGCGGTCAGTCACCCGCATGCCCCGCTTGCCCGCTGTTACATAAAAAAAATGCTACAAAAGGAAGGGGAGGGGATTAAAGGACAGGATTAATGTTAGGAAGTTGGGAGAGGACTAGAACAGGACGGGAGAGGAATGGGATGGGAATACAGGATACAGCATATATTTATGTTATGAAAAAAAATCACATCAGCGTACAGGCAGATCTGTCGTACATGTGTAACTGGACTACAAACTATAATTATCAT
Organism: Phoebis sennae; assembly: GCA_001586405.1. Taxonomy (NCBI): domain Eukaryota; kingdom Metazoa; phylum Arthropoda; class Insecta; order Lepidoptera; family Pieridae; genus Phoebis; species Phoebis sennae. Next base: position 77,378 of record LQNK01002256.1, on the reverse strand, counting down.
TTAAAAAATAATGATTATATTGTTTTGGGAGTGATGGATCATCTTTGCGGCTATCATAAAAAATAATTCGTTTCACTTAGCGCATAATTCCGTTTGCATTGTCTTATCGGTGTGACATTTATAGTTTTGTCAGAATTTGACTTTCAGCCGTTTTGTGTTGAGATAATTATTGAAATTGTTGTTTCTATGGCTAAATATAGCTACGGTCAGTCAATGTTTAAACCTATTTAGTGAAATAAAGTAATTTTGTTTGCAAACATGGTTTTCATGCCATGGTTATCAACAACATAACTATAAAAAACATTGTATAATGCGTATAATATAGGGGTCGCTGGCTTGTGATCCACGGAAAAACTCGAATGAGTTTATCATTGTATCATTGTAAAATATTTGTTATTAGTTATTAGATGTAATAATAAATAAAATAAATATAGCCGTCAAGTGTAAGTACGGAAGTTAGTATCACATATAAACCGTTTAAAGTTTTTTCTTTTTGATATGTTAGGTTATGATATTTTGATATTAAAATGTAACAGAAGCGCTCATTGCTTTTGATCGTGTTACACTTTAAAGGGTTTTTTGGGTCTAAAAGAACGATAGATCCGAGTGTTAATATAATTTCAGCTCGATATCTGAAGCCATTGTTGAGAAAAAGACAGACAAACAGACAGGAAAGACGTATAGACGTAATGTGATGGACATTATAATTTTCTACTGTCTGGGCGTTAATTTATCTATAGTATGTATGTATTTACAAAAAAAAAGTATGTATATGTATGTCTATCAGTTATCTAGTCTCCATAGTACAAGCTTTGCTTAGTTTGGGACTAGATGGCGTTGTGTTAAATGTCCAGGAATATTTATTATTTATTTATTTATTAGTTTTTTCTTTGAAGGTACGGAGCAATTAAATTTATATTGTGTGAAAAGTTTTTATTAACTAAGGCATATTAGTAGATAATAACGGAGAGATTAAACTATGGATTATAATTTATAAAGTTTATAACTTTGACTATAAACTTAGCCACTCGTACAATGCATGCAAGGATCTTACTTAGGCCCGGTTTCTATAAACGACGGAACGTCATAGTATAACAGATACGAATCGTTTTCATTTACGAGCGGTCATGATCAACTAAACGGAACCAAGTTTTGGTAGTTATGTTAACGCCACGTTTATTATAGATACGATTTAGACTTACGCTTGGTAGGATATTGTACTGTTCGTAAATAAACGACACGTTTTATTTAAACTGAGCAAATTAACCAAAACAGATAGGGTCGAACTCTCTAAAAAAACCGTGAGTTGAGTTGAAATTTCTTGTTAAGCGTGTGGGCAAAAGCTTTCAATTATATAAAAAAAAAAAATGGATCGCAGAAATATGACGAGGAGATCTTAAAAGACTTTATTGACATAAAATAATTAAAAAATATATATTTAGGTTTGTTTATAATTAGTTTTAACGATTTAATAAAAATATATTAAATATATTCTAGATTGGAAGAAAATAAAATTATTTGAATACTTAAAAAAAAAACACAAATCTTATTGGCAGTATCGAACGTGACTATCGATTCCAAGAACACAAATTTTCTTGAATAGAATAATTACAAATTTATTTAAAGACGCGTCGTAGTAAATGCATCACAGCAATTTGAATATCACGATGACAATACCTGCTTTTATTGGTCCGACCATGAGAGGGACATTTGCGTCCAATTGTGAACGTACGTATTAGTTATTTTAAATCGCAGTTACATTTATTTTAAGCGCAAGAGAAAAGACAAAGAGTAAAACAAAGGAGATAATGGACAAATGAGAGAATAAAAGGCAGATGGAGTGCACCGATGACTCGAGCGACGTTGAATAGCAATTACAAAATTGAAAAGCAAATACAAAAACGTTCGTATGGTTTGACTTATGTCACGATGGCTTTTTATTTTCTCTTAAAATAATATGTTCTACGTATGATTAGTTAGCGTCACTCAAGTCTTCGGTACACTCCATCTGTCTCAGCATTATCTAATATGAGATTGAAGGAAATAACTTTTCAGTTTGAATTGAAATTAAACTTTCGTGGTTTCAGTGGTTATTATATTGTGATTATGAAAAAGTAATTGAAATGTGGGTAATTAAAAACAATGGTGTTTCTTAGTAATTAGACGCCCACATATTTCTCTCGGAGGTTTGATTTTCAAATATATTTTGGAAGTAAATGAGCTCTGAAGCTCGTACTTTGTATTTTTTCCTGTATTGTTGTATTAGTTTTGTTTTGGAATATTCAGTACTAGCTATGCCCCGCGGTTTAACTTAAATATATATCCCGTTCTTGCGAAGTTTCGGGTATAAAAATATCCTATATTATTCCTCGTGTTTTAAACCATATTTTTACAAGATTTTATTCAAATCGGTTCAGTGGTTTAGGCTTGAAGAAGACATAGAGACAGAGTTACTTTCGCAATATTAGTAAGGATTAAATATTATATTTTTCCATTTAATGATTGCAATGAAATTTTAATTTATTAACAAGACATGTCAAACTATGAAATATATATGCTGAATAGAACAGAAGAGATAACAGAATATAGGAGAGAAAGAAATTTTTTTCTATATTTTCACACATATATGCAGTAAACACAAACAATCAAATAAATAAAAAGTAATAAAGAATTACAAAGTTATTTATTATTTTCATTGTTCTAAAAAAGCGAACTCTAAGATGAATGCAGATACCACGGAGTTTCTTGTAATTTCTTGGCTAGCTCTTACATTCCGTTATACAAGTAGTTCTTAATAATAATCACACATGGCGCGATTATTTATACTGTCATTTAAAGAATCCTTTAGTATCTACGCATGCCATGAAGCTTACTAACGGCCGTTTTCAATATTCTATCTATCCCTTATTTTCCTAACTAAAGTCAGGCAAATCTATCTATTTGCACTTACTTTGATTTCAATACGCTGTCGACGGATAGCCTTTGTATGTCTTTTGACAATCAAATGTCATTTAATCTGAGATTACAATCTATCCATAATCTTTGGTACATTAATGTAAACGGCCGTAAATGCTTTACTCTATGATATAATAAAAACAAATCCACAGGAGTTGAAAAGCAATCAACGTCTGACAGAGATCGCTGTCAGTGATAAGCCCCTTTGAACATAATCATTATTATTAATTTTATTAATTTCAGCTGCATTTTATATGTAACGTGGAATTTAATATTTTTCATTCTTTATTTAGTCATTTTTTCAGCATTTTCCAACCGCTTTACCCTAAATGACGGTTCACATCTCTATCTACAAGTCTAATATTTTAAGGGAGAAAGATTTTTTGTTTATTTGTTCGAATTGAATAAACTCCGAAACTACAGGACCAATTTGAAAAATTCTTTTACCATTGGAATCCTACATAACGCCTTATGAACATAGAATAGAATGGAAGGGAATAAAAAATATTTTTTTTACATAAACTTTTTAAACAGTACTTATGAATAGTCATTTCATAAGTTACCACCGGTTCGGAAAGTCGTTTCTCAGATACCGGCAAGAAACTCTATAGAGCTAGATAGTTATACAATTATGGCTATATAACATCCTCCTACGGGAGCGAAGCCGCTTGCTACTAAAAATACATTTGGATTAACACTTGCGTATTCATGCCACAAAATAATCTTGCACCGAAATGAACTCAAGTAAATCCGCGTGGCAAAGCCCATAACACTATAACCCTCGCTCTTTACGGCTCGCTTTATGTGTTCCCGGCCATCACACTTCGCCCGAGCCTATATTTCGTGCGAATTAATGTATGGCCTCAGCCACCGTAAAAACCTTGGCTAAACTGTCGCTATTATATGAGATAAGGAAGCGAGGAAATATTGAAAGATCGCTGTATAAGCATTTAATAGTAGCTTGAATAATAACGGGATTTAGAATAGAAAAAGGTCAGAGAATAGTATGTAACTAGGAGAAAAAGCGTATAGAACTGAACTGCTTCTTCTAAGCCCTTTGTAATGATATACGCTTGAAAAGTATTCATCTCTGCAGGCTTCAATTCTTATAGCTGAGATTTATTAATAATTCTTATAGAAAAATCTCTACATATAGCACCCAGTGGTGCTATATGTTTCTACATTTGCTTATTTGAACAGCAATACCACATATTAAACTATACTTGTATTATATTACTTACTTACTCCTCTGGCGCATGGACCTAAAGTGTGTTATATTGTCATTGTAAGATCACTGAGATAGACACATAACTAACATAACTAGTCCATACATATCTCACTAATCTCTTATTCTTTCATCTTCTATAGCACTACCCTCACTCTTTACGGCTCGCTTTATGTGTTCCCGGCCATCACACTTCGCTCGAGCCTATATTTTGTGCGAATTAATGTATGGCTTCAGCCACCGTAAAAACCTTGGCTAAACTGTCGCTATTATATGAGATAAGGAAGCGGGGAAATATTGAACGAACTGTTACACTGTCTAATATTGCTGACATGGGCTATAAACTCCACCGGCTAATATATAGGTGTCAGCAATATTTTATACATATAATGCTTTGTATTTTTAGGTTAGCTGCTTCACTTTTAATGGACGCAATACCACCTTGAGTGAAACACTGGCTTAGCTTGAGAGAAGTACCAGTAACGCGCGTGGTGCAGGGGACGAATCTATTCAGAAATATTTGTGAATCTTTGTGTATGTGTTGTGTGTCATGTAGTTTTGACATGAATTTATTGCTATTATGATGTACTATTATATAATGTAATTTGAAGTAATAAAGATTATTTTATTTATTTTTAATCTTAATAAAGTACCATTAAAAACATTTTTGTGTTTTTTTTTAACACAAACACGCTGCAACTTAACAAAGCGCTGTCCAAAAATTAAATAGTGATGCGACTTAGAGTAATAAAAAAGTCTTAGTAAAATAAGAAAAGCAAAGGACTGTATTTTCTTAGATCCGAACTGAATTTTCTAGACCTTTTGTAAATGTACCTAAAGAATTTAGCCTAGACTTTTGGCTTGGAATGTATTCTCCCCTGAAGGCTGGATATTGAAAATTCCTTATTGGAATTAATATTCGCGTTCTTTATTTTACCCAACTGCTGTATATATCATACTCATTATAAAAAGTACCTAATACTATACTCGATGTGATCGGTGAATCGATAAAAGATCAATAGATTTAAGAGAAATACTAGACTAATGAAAGAAAGAAAGAAAAAAGTTTATGTGTCTTTAAACACAACTAAAATTCGTGCTGTACGGTACGGTACTCCTAAATTGACAATTACGTTTGGAGTGTCAGTTATAATAAAAACAAAACTATATATATAATATATATTATACTAACAAAATGGATGCGTGAAAATATAGATACATGGATGGATAAATATACTTGTAATATAAATATAAATAGAAATAAATATCATAATGCATATCCAACCTTTCTCCGATCTAATCTTCTGAATGAGCAATCACAGTTTATTTGTGTTCCCATATAATACCATGGGAACTTCCTTTTCAATTTGCTACTAACACCCATTGTATAATTGTTATCAAACATTTGGCGAGTCGAAACAATGATTTCGTTCAGACAAAATCGGTTTTTGTACATTGATACACTTGTAAAGATATAATTTGGTACAATTTAGTTTTTGTGTGATCGAGTCATCTAGTTTGTGATGTACAAGTATATTGTATTTTATTGTGTGGTGTTTATGACTTGTTTTAAGTGTAAGGGTATTTTAAGCATTTTAATAACTTAATATTAACATAGAATCACGCTCATGTAATATCGTAAATTCTTTATTCTTTTCATGTAAATTTTCAGTTTATTTATTATTTGGTTAATACACTTATCTTTATTTATCTAACGTATCTCATGAATATAATACAAGATATCAGATATCAATAAAGCTTCTTTTATTAATTCTATTTTCACTTTTAATTTTGTTAGAATTCTTATAATTTCTAAAGAGTTATTTACCATTTTTAACTTCTTGTAAATTTTCAGTTGCGAATTGTGAATATGCATCACAAAGGGCTTGCGAAAGTGCCTCAGTAGAGCATTTCTTCAACGTCATCTTCTCAGAGTTCCAGAGCCTTCCACCAGCTTGCGTCTGCGTCCAGATGTGCCTTGACCAACCCACGTACTGCTACCCAAATAACTGCTTTAAACCTGTAAACAAAAGGAGAAATGATCAACCGATTTCCAGAATAGAAGCGCATAAACAACCTGCTATGTTTTTAGTTGATCATGATAAGTTGTTTGACATTTTTGAAGATCAGGAGAGCAATGCTCCCAAAGGTATTTATTTCAAGGCTACGATTGCTAGTAATAAACCTTTGGTAAAAGTAAATTTTAAGCGTAGGTAGGTCTATTCATGGAATTGGTAATTTGATTACTAGTTAGAAACTTGTACAATTTGTATCAGCAAATTGGTCACAATTAGAGTTGTGTATTATGCATGATTGGTTAAAAATAATGAGGTTAAAACAAACACGTTTTTGACCCTTTTGCAATTTGAAATTGAAGATGAACAAGTTCGAAGCTCGAGGTACGAGTTGTTTTACCTTAAAAACATTTAAAATTATTCAAGTTTTGTTTTCAATTAAGTAAAAGTGTTTTATGTTTCCATTTTTTTATGGTTTTAATCACAAAAAGCGTTATATGGTTGCATTATTTTTGTTCGTACAAATTTCACTATTATACTATTCTAAATGAACTAATTGAATTTGTAACTCTCATTTTCTATGATGAAATTATGTTCCTGTTTATGGATTTTCTTACCATTTATTCACGTAATTCAATAAAAAGTTCCAGGAAATAAATAATTTGATTACGTACTAACTTTATAAAATAATGTTCCAGGGAGGACCGAGAGGCCGGTAAATGAATTCATATTGCGTCCAAATCCATTTAAGGAGTTAGTATTAAAGCACAAGAGGCTGCCTAAATTGGAAATGAGGTATAATTTACGGGAACAAGTTAAGAATACCAAATCCGACAAATTGAAGGGGGACAGTATAAATCTTTCAAAAACGAGGTGGCCGCTTAATAAACAAGTGTTTCACGGCAAACAACCCCGCAGTGAAATAAAACATTTCAAGGGAAAGGAGGACGCGAGACAGACAAAGTTTTTTGCGTCCATGTTTTCAGAACATGAGCCGGTGAATTATACTCCCAAATACTTGAAGAAGTATCTGACAAAACGAGAAAATGGAGATGTTAACTTGGAAGCATTGTATTTGTATAAGACGGATGCCGCTAATTTTTCTTTGGAAACTTTAATTGACAAGATGATCGAGAGCGGTTTGGATGAAAACATAAAAAGTGGAAAGTTGGATTTGAACGTTTACATGAATAATGAGAGCGACGTATCGACAACTTCGACGAGAAAGGTTTTAAGGAATGTTGAAAATAATGATCTAAATGATACTATAACAAACGAAGATAAGATAGAACTGCATCTTGTGTCCCTTAATTCAACGGATGAAATGGTTGATAAGAACAAATACATAGATGACTACAACATTAGAGATATTCTAAATCGCAGTGTAGTGGAAATGATAGAAAAGATGTCCGACGAGATCGAAAAACAAAATAACATTAGTATTGATATTGTTGAGAAGGTAACTGGAAGTAAGGTGATTGCAGATTCGAATGACATGCCTTTGATAAGTATTGATATAAAAGAAGATATTCCTAGTTATGAGTTGAATAAAAGAAATTTAGGAGTAGGTAATGTGACAACTCTTCGTATTGATGAGACAACATTTGATAAGCAAGAAATCACAACTCCTAGGATCGCTATGACTCCGAAAATAATGAAAATGAAAAGTAAACAAAGGATTATAAGAAAATTAAGGAACAGGAAGCATCAGTAAAATTCTATCGGAGCAGGAAAATTGTGGAATTTTTAGAGTTTTCGCTTTTTATTTTGTTTTTTATCTGAATACATTTTCCACAAGTTAATTTGGATTTTCCTTAAGACCATTTATATTACTTGGATAAAATTATAATACTTATTAGTCGTATATTATTTTATGTACCTACGTTACAGGGTATTGTTTATTTAATATTGTCTTGATCGTTTACTTTGTAAAATATTTTTGTACTCATACCTATTTTCATATTGTTAAGGTGCACACATAAAAAATAATTTAAAAAGACATATGAAAATATATGAAATCCCTAAATTTTAGGCAGAACCTTGGCTTTACTTTATATGAAATAACACAAAATGTTGTTCTATACTAAATTATAATCCTCAAATTCGGTTCCAGTATCAATATACAAACAAGAAATTAATTAAATTTATATTAATTAAATTAAATCAAGCTGATGAGTGAATAAACGTGGGTGTTCACAAAATTACAATAAACCGTAATTGTTATTCCGTTCTAGCCATTTGTTTTACCTCATAATAAGCTTTTTCAAATGATGTTTGTTATTTAAAGCAAAATAAAATACTCTATTTTAATTTAATTATTTTTGAAAAATATTTTGCTACACGATTTAAGAAAAATATCTACTGTAAGTTTTTTTAAGATATCCATAGATATTGACAGCAAGCTATCCCGAAACACAATGTTATGAACTCTGACAAGTGACAGTTATGTAAATTTATATTCGTAAAGTTTGTCTTTTTTAAAAAAAAATGTCTATTTTCCTAAGCTATTTCCTTTTGTTTTTCTTTTTGAAAAGAACAGATAAGGACCGAAGAGTAAAATCCTGGAGACCTCAGCATAAAGATACACATAATAAAATGAGGAAACAGAAATAAACAAAATTGAAATCGCTTTATCGATTTGGGAGCTACAGGACAACAGGCAACACAGATTAGAGATTAAGAGGCAGATGGAGTGTTCCGAAGATTCGAGTGAAGCTAACTATTCTATACGCTTTTAGGAAAAATTACGTAGCCCTTTTGACATGTAACGTCAAATTAAACAAACGTTTTTGTATTTGCTTTTGAATTTTGTACTTGCATTTCGGCGTCGGTCTAGTTTTGCGCGCACTCCATCTGCCCTTTATTCTCTAATCGCAGGTTCTTCTCGTTTCACGCAGTTATATTATGACGCTGGTCGTGTTGCTAGTCACGACTAGTGGTCTGTGTCAATATAAATGCAAAACTAAAATTGAGGAAATGTAATTTAAAAATATAATACATATTTAATGTTTTTATAACGACGCGACGTCTGAAAATAAAAATGCCACAACGTGTCAGTCGGGATGACATTATGTCAGAATTGTTTTAAAGTATATGCATTGTTCGCTAAAATTGTTTGTGCAATAAAATAACAAAATTTAATTATAAATTTTTGAATAGATTTAACGACCCGATTGGCGCAGTGGTTCAGCAATGGTCTATTGCGCTGGAGGGTGTGGGTTCGATCCCCACGAGCAGAAAATTATGATGTGATGAACATTGTAATTTTCTACTGTCTGGGTGTTAATTTATCTATAGTATGTATTTACAAAAATAAATATGTTTAAGTATGTCTATCAGTCATCTAGTATCCATAGTACAAGCATTGCTTAGTTCGGGACTAGGTGGCGTTGTGTTAAATGTCCTGGAATATTTATTTATTTATTTAAATATTTTTAACGGACATACCCTATAAAATAATTATATAAATAAATATTCCTGGATATTTAACCTGGAAACTAGATAACTGATAGACAAACTTAAACATACTTTTTTGTGAATTCGTACATACAATAGGTAAATTACAACCCAAGTAGAAAATTCTGTTCATCACAACATAATTTTCTACTCGTGGGGATCGAACTCACACCCTCCGGCGCAATATACCATTGCTGTATCCAATGTGCCAATCGGGTCGTTAAATCATCTATTTACGAGGTTTAAAAAAGCCCAAAAATAATCAGCTAAGAGTGTGTCGGATATTAAACTGCTCATGAATATTGGTTATCAAAATTGTGCATAAAGGATGCCTTTCTTAAGAGTTCTAAAACAGCTGCCCGTATATTCTATGACAAAAATTATACAAAGGTCGTGAATGTATGACGTCACAAGTCTAATAAAGTAGATCCACGTAGATCCATGCTCGCGTTTTATTATTAACCGACTTTAAAAAGAAGGTAACTCGACCCTATTTTTTTATAGACCAATATGGAAATTTCTTGTTGCATTTGAAAGAGCAGAGTGTCAGTGTGAAATTTGGTCCAAGTCCTAATCATCCATGTGGAATATACTACTCGAAAATCAACAGAATAAGCTCTACGGTTAAAGTTTTAATTATATTTATACCCATTTAACTCTCAGGCTGACACTGATTTGGGACTAGCTCTTATGTGAAGGGTTAGTACTTAAGTTAACTTTTTGCTAAAAAATAGAGTCGGAGCAAAATCTTCTTAAATTAAAAATATCTTAAGGCGCCGACTTTGAATAGATTTCAAAAATAAAATAAATCTTATTTTCAACTTCTTAGTGTGAGGAAGTCGGTTCTATTTTGAAAAAAAAAATTTGTTATATTTATAAATAAAGGCATTTAACAGTGGGTAGTTCAAAAATTATGACCTATTATCTCCATCTGTTTGTGCAAGGCTATATTCGACCATCTGGGGCGTTCAGCAAATGTGTCGAAGGTCTAAGATTATTGCTCATTAAGTGGTTATTGCGAATAAAACCAGGATATTAAATGCTATTACGCTTGATGGGTCCGCGATTATTGGTAGCTATTCGAAATGATATGGGCTCGTTGTGTATGGATGTGGTAGTATTTGTTTTATATTAATTTTAGGATTTGTTGACTTTAAATCTGTGCGACATTTGTGTAACTTTCAACATAAAGCTAGTTTATTATAAAATTCAGTCACTATATGATACAATATTAAAGAATATTATAATAACATTCAAAATATTCTATTTGTGGAGTATGCGCAGAGGGACAGGAAAAAGGACACAAATATTTTAATGCATGACGCCGTCCCCCGGGTGTTACCTGCTTTGCTGAGAGAACGCGATCAACTTTTACGTGCTTTTGCTCGGAAAAATAATGGAAAATGCATGAAATCTATTCTAGTATTATAAAGCTGTTTAAAAAATATTATAAAACTGCAGAGCACAGTTAGTGTTTCAGATAATAAGGGAAGGCTTTTTGGTGAATTGTTAAATGTATAAAGCTCTATATTTTTAGAGTTTCCTTTTTACTTTGAGGGTACTGCCGTAGTAAAATATGTTAAATAATGTTTTAAGTTCTTTTATGGTTACACGGGGTTTCACCCGCGTATCTTCTAATCCCGTGGGAATTCCGGGATTAGTAGTAAGTTCATATGTTATTTTGGGTCCTCACCTATATGAATACCAAGTTTCATTACAATCAGTTCAGTAGTTTTTGAGTTAAATAGCTACAAACACACCCTCCCAAACTTTCGTATTTCTAATATTAGTAAAATAGTGATGAAAAGTTTCATCGCAATGGGTTCAGGAGTTTTTGTGAAAGAGTAACAAACACATACATCCTCACAAACGTTTTCATTAATATTAGTAGGATACGGATGAATATTATGACGTATTTGTAAAGTATTCAACCTGGGAAAGACGCAAAAAGGCACAAATATTAAAATGGATGACAATGTCCCGTGGGTGTTACCCGCTTTGGTTAGAGGACACGATCAACTAAAACTGAAAAATATAATGGAAAATGAAAAAATTTCAATATAAATTGGGTATTAGTACAGACAATGTTTGAAAATCTATTAAGTTTCATATTTCCTTTATTATTTAATTTAAATTCAATTGTGAAGCGTGGATTTCAGACATTAATTCTAATTGATTTTGATTTGATTTTGATTTTTTGAATTCTAATTATGTTTGGTAAATGGTTTGGTTTGGTAAAAATGTTTGGTATTGAAACATATGGTTTCTGATAGGATGATAATAATTTAATTTATTTTTCTCATCACACATGTTTGTCACTATGTTGTACATTACAATGGTAAATTGAATGCTTATGACTATCATTTGTGAGAGACTGGTGCCCGAAATAAACATTAAATACTTGTGTTACGGGTCACCAGGACCCAATCAAAAATGAAGAGTTTATATTACGATTAATAATGAACATTATGTACCTACATGAATCAAATGTAAATGTTTTATTTTTGTAAAATTTGAGCAATTAAACGGTATACAAATACATAAGAAGGATTATGCTTTTTAAACTTTACAAACTTAAATATTATAACGTATATATAATTGTCAATTCAGTATAGGAGACACTGAAAATCAGCGCTGCATAAGACCCAGGGCATTGCAGCACATGCTGAGTAACGACCTAGTGTAGGCCCGTGACAATACCGTACACCACCAATTTTAGTTTAAGTCTTAGTATTAATTATTATTCTATAAGGTCGGTGTGTTTATGCGAAAATTAAACATTTTTCTTTCTTTCTTTCAAATTTTCAATATGGCTTACTTCAGAGGCGTTTTCGAATCGCACACGGCAATTTTATTTCTTTAATCGTCAGTTTGAAAGTTTCTACCGTGAAGTACCAGCATGAAACTGGCGGTAGTTGCTATTTTCTCATTTTTACGTAACTTACCCTAACCAACTAACTCGTAGTTTAACCACCACTACTTTTATTTAAAAACAAACACATTTTTATACTTTCAATTCCATCAAGAAGTATCAATAAAAACTAGTATAAATAAAGTATCAAAAGTACTGATACTTTTCATACTTTAGTTATACTGATATAACTCAATGATATATTATAATGTATAGATATCACCATCAATGACAATGTCGTCTTTTGACAATAACTTCATAGATGAATTTGAAATTCTTTTATTTTTGAGTTCTTACCTATGATATGGTAGTTTCCTTTTATATTTTTATTTGCAGAATGGTTCGTACATTTTCTAATTACACACGAAGGCATTTTATAGCTTTCTATCGTAAACAAGCCACAATATTTGCATCTTCCTTCTACCACACCGAAAAAACAAGAGAGTCCAAAAGCGCGGCAATCCGCATTCGCCAATCACAATGCCGGATTGCCTTTTAATCGTCGAACTTGCAATAGCTGGCCAGTTATTTAAGGGAGGTTATTGAAAATGAGGTTTTAATGTATATTTAAGAAAACAAATTAATAATTAAAGCAAAATAGCTAACACATGTCTATAGTAATATAATATCATTGATATATATAACTACTACTATTTTTACGTAATTTCAATCAAGCCAATTATTGTCATGCAAATCGAATCGTGTGGAGCCACCATTACTTATCAGATAATGGCTGAAAAAAAGTACCTCAATAAAATTATTGCTTTTCAAACGTGACAACCGTGACTTAATTTAGTTCAAGGAAATTTCTCGAATAACGTTATCAGTTTCGTGATCGAAATAAACTTTCCGCTTTTAGAATGGCGCCTGAAAAGAAAAGTTGCGGATTATTTGCTTTAAATTGACAAAGTCTGAACAGCCGTCGTTTTTTAAGCATTTTCGTTGGAAAATGTACAGGAATTCGTAGAAATATCCTTAGTTTAGGACTGTTTAAAGCATTTCCTATTTTCTGTTCTTTAAAGATGATAAGTGCATTGGGTAATTCTAAACAATTTCAATTTTGGTATAAAAGCTTGATGCGTCAAATAATAATCTTTAATGTCGTAAAATAAGACGATATTTAGTAAATAAGTTTATTATTAAGATAATTATTACTTAATTCGTTTTCTAAATTTTAAAGTAATTTACCATTAGCTCATACAAAATGGGAAGGGACTGCCTTACTTAACTTAGTATTCGTATAGTATAGTAGATTTTTAGAAACCGTCTGTATATTAAATAAAGTTTATTAATAGTTTTAATGTTTCTTTTTACTTCTTCTTTTTTATTTGTCTTGTGTTATCTGTCATCATGTTGTTATATATGTCCTTTTGTGAATAAATGTTGTGTCTATGTCTCTATGTTTACAAATGAGGAAATAGTGTGAAAAAGACTCCAGTTCTATATTTTGTAAAATGCATTTCCAAGAAGAAGTGATAATAGTCCATTAAATATCTTTAAATATTCATTCAAATATTGAAAGTTTATATTCAGAAAAACATAACCAATCCTTTAACCATGAAATTGGATAAATAATTCGTTTAATAAAAACAGAACCAACGCGAGATGTCATCAAAAATGTAAGTACGCAAAACGGGCATTAAAATCTTTTAACCACTCGGACACGGTTTTTACGAGACGTTAATAAATGCTCATTTGTGGCCGAGCAGGATACATTTTCAAAACTTCATTAATTAGTGAAGTTGTACGCTTTCACGAATTCAAATACTGCCTGTAGGTGTGTGCTTTTGTAATTTAAATTTTTTCAAATACTGCAAATACTGTCAGGTATGGATTGAAATTTTTCTGTCCTACAATTTTGTGTATTTTTAGAATTAATAAGCGTGATTACACTTATTTGATTCTAATTTTTATTTCACCGCAGGGAATCAGTGTATAATGATGGTAAGTGAGTCGTGCAGCCCATGAGCACCAGCAATAAGTGTCGCAAGTGCCTTGCCAGCTTTTCTTAAAGGTAAGTTAGGAAAGGGATCAATGAAGCGAATTAAGGACGAGAGTAAAACAGGTCAGAAGAGGAATGACAGTAATAGTATTATGGTATAGGATTAGGAAGCAGGCCTTTGTCACCCACGTACATACGAAATAAAGTATAATAACGCTTTCTATGAAGGGATATAGTAGCTTACCCGATGCGAGCTTTGCCTAATCCCACGCAAGCCCAAGGGGGATCGCGATTTCCTTCAAAACTGGACGCGACCGAGTTGCAAGCCTCAGGTAATCATAAGCCTTTCAGACTAACTTTCACCTTAATAAACTAGTGGCATTACAATAAATAAATCAAGACCTTTCATTTAATATCCACTCAGCTTTATTCAGATGAAAATTGTTTATTTCATCCCCCTATCTTCGTTACCCCCTCTCTGATTTCGCCCAACTTCGAACTCGACATTTTCTTTTGTCTATGAAATTTAATCTAGATCGGATGAACGATACTCAAGTTAGCGCCGCACAAAGTTTTTCAAACTTACATACAAACATATACCTAACCGCCCGGCCATCTCGACTCTGAGACCTAGCTGCAGGTATAAAAATCACATAATTCTTGTCATATGCTAGTACTGCACATGATTTGCACTCTCAAAATTATAACCATTAATATTATACCCATTTGTTTGTTCATAAACATGTCCTAGATATTTTCTTCATCGTGTGGTTAGTACTCGACGTAAAGTTGTGCAAACCACCCGAGGGTTGGTTTTAACTTAGCCCGGTCTGATTTTAAGCACTGCTTGTAAGTACATATTTATTTTTTATGCTTTTTAAATAACATTTTATATATTTAGGATGCAAGGTTATTTTTCTAGTGACCTTAATTTGAGACTATCAGGAATATAAAAAAAAATAAAGGATATTTGAAGCCGATTTTTTATGAAAACGGAAACTGATTTTTGAAAATTCATTCACCAAGCTAGGAATAGAATTAGCTAATTTTGTTAAAAACAAACATCTGCATTATTTCAGCAATTGAAAGCCGTACACTATAGTGATTTTGTCACACTTTACCCATTTATTAACGGTGGTTTAGCCTCAAAAACAGTTGTTTTTTTACAATGGTCCCACCATCACTCATTTGGTGTTTATAAACTCTCAATAGTTATTTAAAATAGTGTTTTAGAGTACAAAAGAGAAATATATGTATTTTATATTGAAATATATAACATTAAATGACTCAAAATAAACAAAAAAGAACAATAATTTCACAGAGCAAGCGCGTAAAGTTTCTCCGTTTGCGCCATTAAGCGGTCCGACCAAGAAACAGATTATTTTTAAATTAGACTTTATTGTTTTGTTAAGCCTTTTTATTACGTACGTACGTCGCGGTAATGCCGTGGCTTTGGTAGTTATTTAACTTGATTTTCTTAGTAAAGTCGTCTATATGTCAACTATTAAAAATGTGCACCTTGAGACAATAATAGCTGTACTTTCAAAGAAGCTACGGCGTACATTTGTAAACTGGAAATTCTATCAATATTATAGTTATCTAAATTTATAGGAAGCAAATAATCTCCAAAATAATAATTAATCAAAGGCGAATTACGATTTTCTAATGGAGTAAGGCCCATACAAAATTGCATCCAAATCAGTCTTGCACTTTCGGAGCTTATTCAATACAAACAAAATCTTTTTACGGAATAAAACATCACCATGGAATGATTTAATTAAATGGTCCAATTCGAATTGAAATTATGTAACAAATATCATATGAAAATGAGAGATGAAGACCCAAAATTTGTTCTACTAGTATTAATATGCCACATTTATAATCGTTTTTAACTTGCGTATAAAACAAACGCAATTAGATAAAGTTTAACAGCACCAGTGATAGCAATTCGTACGAATAGCTCTTTCACGCTCGTAAACGAAAGCGCTTAGTGACTTAATAAGACGTTCCCGATTCTTGCTATAAAATCTGACTTTCAAGGATTATTCAAGTCTTGTGTTAATTGCACTATATCACTATATCGTAAATTTATTAAAATTTTGATTAAATTATTCTTATACGTATATAAGGTGTTTAAAATATGTACATTTAAAACATGTACATTTTACGTGAAAAATAGACACGTAAAAAATAAAAAATAAATTAACAAAGCCTCGCCGATACCTTACATTATTTTTTACATGTTTAGGAACATGTTCTGAATGTTCTTAAAATAAATGAAACGCTAGCTATGTATCACCTTATATATAATATGTTTGTCTTCTTTATCGATCTCATGTTTTTTCTTTTTGTAACGACTGCTATATATAATATGGCCCATATTTAAGCTCACGTGATCTTCCTACTAATTCCTGATCTTTCTTCAATACTTTAAATTTGGTACATGCTCTTTGAGACTAAAAAATTATGACTTCTTTATATTTACGGAAAAATATCACTATCGCAGTAGACTCTGTAGAGATCAATCCCTATTTCCGATTTTCTCGATGACAAAAATTAATAAAATATTCACTGAAACTATTCAAATAATATCTAAAATTGTTAGAAAACCGTCGCCAGCTAAAACAAAGGTTCTACATTCATCTCAAATACAAGACATTGCTTTCATCTCTAGCAAAAAGTTTGTCCCATTTCTGTGAGCAAATTTTTTGCTTGGCGTATCTGATAACTCTTGAAGGCTATAATTCAGGGCTCAAGTTTTTGGGATAACGTTTCTGGACGTTTCTGTAATTTTGTTTGAGACAAATGAGGTTTTTGAATGTTCGTTCATTGATGGGAAGTATAATTTGCTATTTCTTTTTAATTTAAGTTGATAGAGATTCAAAATGTTCAAAATTTCTAAACTGATTTGTTCTATTTTTAAAGTAAACTATCTTTTTAGAATTAGATTTGAGCATATATCTATGTCCTACTAATATAATAAGTGTGAAAGTTTGTAAGGATATATGTAGATATATCCTATATTCAATAAACATACATATCTACATATGTATGTTTATTACCCTTTCATGTAAAAAGGACTGAACCGATTGTGATCAATTCATATAAAAAAACAAACTTATCCTCTTTGTAATAAAAGTGTAGAAAATATGAATCTTAGTTAATAAAATATCCAAAATAAAACTTACTATATGATGATAATTTGATCGTTCAACGAAGCGTTACATTAGAACACATTTTTCTACTTGAAAGATACAAAAGACCTAGCTCTCTATCTCATTGCAATGAACATAAGAAATGTTGTACTATCAATAACTGTAACTACATCCAATAACAATTAATACTCGAAGCAATAAAGGTGACAGGCGAATAAAAGAATTTAATTAAACACGTCTAAATTGAGGAAAATGTATCGGAATCGATTAGTGAACTTTCGCATTTACGATTCGACTTGGTAAGAAGATCCATTAGGCTTTTATTGGGGTAGCTTGGATTGGCTCGCTTCGGTATGCACTCGTAAAATATACTCTGGTTGGGAACGTCTTTTGTTTTACTTCGAGTGGGTAATGAAATATTAGTTGGGAATGGCAGTCAGATGTTATGAATTTTGGAGTGTTTGAACTATTTTATATATTGAATAGCTGTTTCGGCTTCGCTGCCTTCATATACCCTGTAGTGTATAATAGCGAGAGCTAGGACCATTTTTTGGGAGATGTTTGAGGTAAGCTAACTTGTCTGATTCCTCGCCTATTATAACTCAACGTGGACGTAGACCTGGTTATTATTGTAAATGTGAAAGTTTGGATGTTTGTATGTTTAGGTATTAGTGTCAATCACGCCTCAATTACTTGACGGATTTTAATGAAATTCCGTACGTAGATAGGCTATTATCTAAATTAGGTCATAGCGAACTTTTTATCCGAATTTAAGGCACGCGAAGCCGCAGGTAAAAGCTAGTTTATAAAAATAGTCATCAATTAAATTTAAATAAAACTAAGTATATAATTTCCAAACATGCTATATAATTAACATGAATTACTAAATCTAAATAACGTTTTGGAGTGAACGTATTCCACGTTCACTCCAAAACGTGAAAGCGCTCTAATTGCTTCCGTGTATAAGTACTCCAGTCGACTGAAATTCTTAATTTAGATGAGACCTTAGGGAGAAATCTGAGGAACTAAGAGGGCTTGACCTACATTCGCTATAATTAAAAAAAATACACCGAACACGCCGCTGGAAAGGACAAAGATAATGCAATTCACGACAATGGCTATTTATTTCGTGGTCCTAAACGATTTCATAAGTGTCATGTCATGTGTCACTTTGACAGGCGAAGCACAGATTATACATAAAATGTGGTATTGAAATGGACGCGAAAATTATTCGGTTGCTCGTAACTGCGATGATGAAAAATATGACGGGTCCGTTATTAAAAATTAAGGGTATGAAGGAATAATTTTATGACGCGGCTAATAAAGAAAATTACGCCCAGATCCCGGATAGTGGGTGTACTTCACGAGTTATTTCGCGTAATATTTTGTATTACGCGCGCAATTGAGTTCCAGGGAAGTTTGTGTAAAGTACGTTACTTAATTAGTGCCGTGGCGTTCGCTAAAAGGTTTTTGATTTAAAATAATTTCTGTTATTGGAAAATCGTCTGGGACGTTCGGAGTCTTTAGAAATACAACATTAGCGAAACATTTCTTGATATTCAAAGACATTTAAGTGGTTGTGAAATCGGAATTTATTTCTAATAAATTCGCTGGGTTATTTTGTTTGATTACATAATTGTAGCATTGATAGATATATAGACAGATAAATTATTTATTCAAGAAGAAAGGTATAAAATGTTCAGAGTAGAAGTACATAGTGTAGATAAACATACATTACAGAAAACAGAAAATAGACGGATATTTAGGGATAAGCAGATGATTTGTGCAGTGTACTGCATTTCTTGAAAAGGTTCATAACTCAGCATATGTCACAGTGGTTCGACCATGACGCTGGTACTCTGTTATTATCCTACGAGGGCAGAAACTTACGCGCTTTACGGAATAAAATAAAATAATAAACATATTATAACACAGAAGGTAAAAAATTAACATAAATATGTAGGAGGTCACGAAATTGGTTCAGTTTATATTTTGTCGCCCGCTTGTGAACGTCTTTCAAAGTCAAATCAAATCTTACACACCGTGCACGTAAGGATAATTTTGGTATGCGATTATAGATTTTAATATTGTTAAAATTATGGCATTAAAAATCTTGGTTATACAATACTATAACATCGTCTTTAGATGATGAATAACTAATTTCTGCAAAGTTTATGATAATGGCTATGTTATATTAAATTAATGTACAGTCTAGAATGACATTAACGTGGGTAGATCGCCTACGCCCAAATGAACTGTAATCTAAAACCTAAATCTAAATATAATAATGACTTTACACTTTATATATTATTTTCGTAGAAAAATATCCGAAATATTACAAATGCGAAAGTAACTCTTTCTGTCTGTCTTCTTTACTTCTTAACCACTGAACAGATTTGGATGAAATTTTGTTAAAATAGGATATTTTTATCCGAGATATCCCACGGCTAGTAAAGGCTAGGGCATTGCAGTAATCAAAATACTGTCGAGTAAACGATTAGTAAATACTTATGTTTTTGCATTATTGAGATGCTATATTTAAATTGCTTTATGAATAAAAAGGGTTTTGTCACAAAATTATAAAATATATTTTTAATTTTAGTTATTAGATTGGCCGGTATTCCTATCCCAGTCACTTAACATCAGGTGAACCACATGCTCCATTTGCTTGCTCTATTATAAAAAAATTCTTCATATATCCCTTCTTTTATTCGGTAAGTAAATAAACGAAAACTTACCAAACCTAAGTAACTAAAAATTTTCATATCAGGTACGCAATAAAAATTTCCACGAGTTCATAAGAAATTCATCCATTTCTTACGTCTGGTAATGGTAAAAGTTTGCGGAATATTATAAGCTCCCAATACACTTACACTAAGGTGACTCTTTGTTTGTTCCAAAGGATTACTTTAGAAGTTAATTTGTTTCTTGAAATAGGTTATAGGGTATACGGTTTTTTATTTCCTTTTAATATTGAAGCAATTCTATATTTTCACACAGGTACCTGTGTTTGCGCACATACTATTGCACGATAACCCTGCGTACCTGGCTGATCTCTGTTCAGATTGGCCACCATAGCCGCTATCGGTCGGTGAGACATTATTTTTATTATTTTTATGCCTTGAGAAAGGTAGTGTTATTTAAAATAGACGCTTCAAAATAATGTCTTCAGTTACGCTACTCTCTCTTTCGAATCTTTGTCTATGATTAACGAATACTAAATCTTATCTTAAGACAAATTAATAGAACCCCGTATTCCAATGACATCTCATTGTGTCTGCGTGGCGTCAAATTGCAGCCCAGACGTTCATTTGTGGTCATAAATTGCTTGGCACCAATTACCGGCGCTCATGAACAGATCTATACAATACACTCATTACTGAGGCTTAGTATATAATCGTTTGAACGAGCTATAAATTTATGGTATACGTTATTACATCGTTAATTGATAAAGATAAACAATCAATTATAAAGTTGTCAAAACATGTATTATATTTTGCGCGAGCTAACATTATTTTTTGAATAATAATTTCACTGTAATTTATCCAATGATGTTGGCGATTACTCCATTAATTGTTAAGTTCCTAAACTAATTAAATTATAGTATTTCGGAATGGTTTTCATGCGAGTATTTTCCACATTAAATAAAATACTTTTTACAAATTTTTTAAACTCTCATGAAGACAACTGTTATCTCACGTGACCATGTTCGCTGTAAATTGTTCGAAACGTCGGGTTAATTATTTTAAACACGGTTTATTATACATATTTTACATAATAATGTTAAATATTAATTATTATGTAAAATAATGTATAATAAACCGTGTTTAAAATGTCTTCAAAAGTATTTTATATAATAATTAAAGTATGTTTATTTCATATAATAATTTAACTATGTAAAAAACAGTACGGAAACATTATATTTTAGAGGACTTTGTTTGGCCAATGTTTTTGTACATTTCACAACCGCTTTCATCTTTTCATTTCCTCAAGATAGCGCGAAAATAGCCGTGTCGCCTCGGAATCTTCCCTTTGCCATCGAATTACACAATCTCAATAAAAATTCCCTTCAACCCTGTCATATTATTACATTTCCGAAACAGTGCTGAAAAATTTTATCAAAGCGAGAGCCCGTCAGGATTACTTTATATAGGAAATGCGGAGCCAATTCAATTATACACTTACTTTTTCATATTTCTCGCAATTGGAACACAAAGGCTTGCCTCGGGGGAGTTTTTCTACAACCAGATGCATTTCAGTTGAGCATTCCGCAAATCATAATGAGTATTATCCCCTGAAGACTCCACATTCAGCATTCTGAACTAGTGTTAACTAACAACGTATACTCAGGGGCTTAAACATCATAGGAATGAAGTGCATGAAAATTTATTGGATGCCAGGTACATGCAAAAAAATTAACGCCAGTCTGTATAAATGTAGAGAAGACAAAACTGTATAACTGTAGAAATGTTTGTAGGTGGGAATAATAATAATAATAAAAATAGTTTATTGTGAATGCTCTTGTGGACTTCAAAACTAGATACTTAGACTTGATTTACTATTAAAGGGTCGCGCGTGTTGGTTCTATTTCCGTAATCATTTTTGGTGGTACGACTAATCTGTTTAGGACATGTTATTAAAATCCAATATAATAATGAGTTCTTCGCACTTCCTACTCTTCTTCTACGCATCTATATCTATACTAATATTATAAAGAGTAAAAATTTGTTTGTTTGTTTGTATTGATTAGGTTCTGAAACTACTGGACCAATTTGGATGAAATTTTGTACAGAGATTCTTTGAAACCCTAAAAATGACACATGATAGTTTTATCTCAAAGATCTTACAGGAACGGGATATATACGCGGGTGAAACCGCGGAGCTCAGCTAGTAGTTTATAAGACGTGACACGTTCACTGTTTTAATGTACAGTGTACAATAAAGTAATTCTTCATTCAATAGTTAATTTAAGTAGTGAAGAAAAAGCAATGAAATATCTATATTATACATTTAACAAAGCATAACTAATATTATCCCCCAAAGACATTCAGCTATTCCGAACTAGTGCTAACTAGCTACATATACCCAGGGGTTTAAACATCATATGTATTTTACATCCACGTAGTTATTACTACGGCGATAAATATTAGACGTCTGGAAAGAAAATTGCGGTGTAGACCGTGAGATATATTCGAGGAGTAATTTAAGCTGGGCTATTTCTATCGTCGTGAGTTTTATGACGTCATTGTTATGACGTTAACTGGAGTAATTCGAGCTTGTGGATTCAAATTATTTGCTTGGAGGTGAAATAGTTTGTAAGTTTGGTGTGTTTGATATAACTGTCTAGTAACATTTATAAGCATTTGAATGAATGAATGAATGAATAAATTCTTTATTTCGCACCAAAGCTCAATGCTAACTACATTATAAGGGAAAAGATAGAGTACAAAATAGGTGGCTTTATCGCTAAAGAGCGATCTCTTTCAGGCAACCCGTGGAATAAGATACTACATTAAGCAATACGGCAGATACGCAACACTTGATATTTATGAGAAAAAGTTGTATAATAATAATATAATTTCAGAGCCTACCTGTTTGAAAGAACGAAAGAACCAGAATCAGACACAAATAATTAGTGAATTACACACAAGTAGCAGTGTGGCGTTGCAGGGGCAGCTGCTCAGCGTATGCTGCTACGTTCGTCGCAGTGCTGATTCGCAGCAGCTCCCACGGGCATAGTGACGAATGGAGAAATCAGAAATAGATTTACATACTATACGATAATAAATAATTAATTAAATAAGTAAATACCGTAATAGTTAATGTAGTTTATGCTTCAAAGAGTACAGTCAATATTGTGGTATGGGGCAATATAAATTATAACTTTTATTTAGAGGCTAGAAGGTGATCAGCCTTTCGTGTACCTGCCAGACTGAGACATTTTTATTTTTACTTACCTAGAATCGAACCCAGGACTCTCACTTGTAACGCCTATGGTGTAGAGGTCTAGAAAAATTGCTTAAAAATTCTGTACCATTCATGAAAAAGTTGCAAAACAGTGATAAATATATCTAGAGAAATTATATTATAAAATTTCTACCCGAGCCTCGTAGAACGAAAACCAGTAGAGAACAAAACCAAAATTTCTTAAAATGTCCCCTCACTGACATTTCTCTGTTTATTCTTCACAGTTAACGCAAGCCATACGCTTTAAATATTCACAAACACCACTCAATGATTTCTCGAAACTGTACAAAATTGTCGAGCGCATTAAAACGGCGGGAACTTTGCAAAAACGTAAGTTTGAAAGAAATTCTTTTATTCATAGATCTCGGGAACACGGTTGGACTTGTAGGAGTTGGGGAAGGTCAAGCGTGAAACGGATTTATCACTTGGGTTCCGTACCACAAGTTATTGAGATTTTATGCTGCCAATACAGCTTCCAATAGTATTGACCATTAGACCATGAGTTTTACTCTACTAGCTGTAAAGCAGTATTTTTAATGTTACATGCAAAATATATATTAGATGTTACATATCCAGCGTTAGAATTAATTACAGGACATTCGGAATATGTACCTAAACACGGAAAAATAATGAATAGAGTCGGTGAGGCCTCGTTAATTTAATACGATTTATTCGTTTTCCTATGATATCCTAAGACATTCACCCATTTCACCCCCACTATCTTTTCTCTTTTCACTCTATCTTCGAACTGAAAATTTTCTTTGGTCTAAACTATTCATCTACGAAATTTAAACAAGATCGGATAAATAATACTCAAGTTATCGTGGGACAAAGTTTTTCATACTTACATACAAACATACAATCGCCCAGCCGTCTCGAATCTGAGACTTAAGTATCCTCTCTTGTATAGTATCTTCTTCACACCTCAACGACTGAATCGATTCATAGATTGTTTGAAACCCGATAAAAGACATAGGATAGCTTGGAACGAGGAACGAGAATATACGCGGGTAAAATAGGTGGCAAAGCTAGTTAATAAAAATAAGTATAAAATAAACGGAACCCATAAAATGAATACGTAAGGCGCCGATCAATCAGCTTCATTTGATTTGCGGAGAAGTGGCGGCCAGATTCAATATAAACTTTTAAAACTTGACGTTTTTCTAAATTAAATATCTATTTTCATTCTGTCTTTTCATTTTAGGTTTTTCATTAACATTTAGCGATGATTTGTCAATATTTCTTCGGAACTTATTACTTCTTAGGATTATTTATAGAGTATTTTGCGGGGATCCCTATCTAACAATTTACCTTTTTTTTAAGAACTTAACTATACACTGATTAATTTCAATACATCTCTTATATTGATTAAATTTAAGGGGATTTAATTTCTTTTTTATTTTCACATGTCCAATTGATATGAAGTTATGATAGGAAGCCAGATGAGCGTTTTATTGTCTTTATTTATTTAAACAAATAATGTATAGAACAAAATATTATAGACCGGGTGTATAATTAAGATCTAAGTGTAGGCGTAAATTAAAATTCATCACCAATAACATGATGGCGGACGCGTCCCCAGCTGCCGCTAATTGCCGGGAGTCAGGGACAATTACTGGTTTAGATTTTAGCGTTTACTTATATTTATTTAAATTAATAAAAAACAGTTTTTTATATAAGGTGTTTCATAGCTAGCGTTTCATATTTTACAGGACATTCAGAACGTGTACTTAAACACGTAAAAATAATGAAAAGGGTCGGCGAGGCTTTGTTAATTTAATATGATTATAAATAAATTATAAATTTGTATCTAAACTCTTTTATTGTAATTTCAAAATTATCTCGTATTATATATATATGTTATAAATACATTTATTTATAACATAATACAAGATAATTTAATTATAGTTGAAATAAAAATGGATTTCGTTCAAACCCTTTAAAATATACCGAAGATAGGACTAAAAATTCATAATTATTACACTAACCTACGAATGTTAACAAAGTTATGGTCCTTCGAGCTGGGTAGTAAAGAAACGAAAAAGAAAGAAGGTTTCATAAGTTAGATGCAGATTCGTGTTCATATAAAATTTGTTTCCAAAACACGATCGTATCTACCATATAGCCTTGTTGTAAAATTTTTACACTAAGCTTCAGCCAACTATTTCCAATATGATAGTGTCGGTTCACAAATACTGCGCTAAAACTGACCGCAGCGTAACTACCACTTAGTCCGTACTATACTGTATCGCAAATGTGGGCTCACTTTGCCAATCTGTTTTGATTACACGGGTGAACGATGTAATGATATACTTTTGTTGCTCGATGTGATAAATCGTTTGATGAGTGTAATTTTTTTAGGTCCGAAGTGTGAATTTTCGTCGAAGGAATAAATGTCTTTTTCTTTTTTTCTTCTTTCTTAGTTAGCAGTTCGTTTCGGTTTGCTTAAAGATGGTATTATTTAAGTTAAAATATTATTTTTTCGTTTTGTTTTTGCAATTTTGGATACTTTCTATTCGACTGGTTTTATGGTAAATCTCATTTGCAAAAATCCTAGAGAATGTACAGTATAGGGCAGGGATGGCGAACCTTTTTGCAGTTACTAGCCATTGCTTGTAATTAATGTTTAATTTTGATCAAAGACGTGTCAATCTTAAATTTATAATTTTTGGGAACGTAATCATAAATACTATTACAATACAATTTGAGAATAGAGTATGATAAAAAGGTAGTGTAAGAACTAAAACAAAAACTTTGATAGAGATTGTGTAGTGTGTGATTGTTGTGGTTGCTTCTTAAAAATTTATACAGTACATATAAGAGAGGGGATACTGTCATTGTCAATAAAACCTCGTTCTCTCATAATAATTATTTATTTGTACTGAAACAATAATATAATAAATTAAAAAGAACACCATCATATAACACATATCACTTTTCACCAAATCACTTTCCACCGAAACACTTTTCACTTAATCACTTTCACTTGATTACTAATTAATCCACCAAAATAATAATAAATAATTCACTTTCTACTTTAAATATTATAACTTTCGATAGACAGAGATGTGCACAGCATGAGCACCTCTGACGGAATGACCCTAGACTGCCACAGTCGGGTATATTTATTTGGCTCTTGGAGAGGGGCGATGATTCACTTGTTTACACCAAAAGCCCCCCGTGCAGTGCAGTCGTTTTTTACAGTTTCAAAATAACGTTTCGATCGATGCGCCGACACGGC